>OU896722.1:15987242-16006241 GCA_918026855.4 Phaedon cochleariae | reverse complement strand
ATAATTGATCATATTGATATTGTCCAAGCCCTACTGATAAATCAATTTCAACACCACATGCGCCCAAACAAAATTCATGAATTTTCCCAAGGGTATTTTGACCATTAGACAACTTGTCATCACATTCTGAAAACATTTTGACTTGCAGTACATTTCAGGTGGGTTTCTTTTTTCTTTGCTTCATAAGATGAATGAACTTATAATTATGGACTTTTCACATGAGTAATGGATATTTGATTCAATCATGTAAATAATCACTGTACATATATACATGTTATTCATATTACTAAGGGGTAATGAAATTTAAATGAAATTAAAATTCCTAGGTAAAACTCCTGCTTTTATTTCACTTGTCAACATTTCTTTTCAGGTTTCTGATTTTTACCTAAAGCTAAGAACTGCTTGAAAGAATCAGTGGCGTCCAAATTTTTGCAGACTTGATTCATTCATTTTTTTTTAACTTAAAAATTGTAGTGTGCATATTTGATAAGCCACTGGTGAGTGACGTTGTTGTTGCGGTGTGCGCAGGCGCGGGTGTTTTGAGAAGAGTGCGCTTTAGGGGATGGACTGGAATGGTGTACGTGACAAAGGGCACAGACGCTGCGCGGAGGGTGAGAATTCATTTTGAGTAGGAAAGTGGTAGACTTCGTCAGTCTCCGCTGTTTATTTTATTTTATTCTTTGCCATGTTAAAATTGTTGAAGCGAATGTAAAATCCTGCTTCAGTTTCATTTTTATGTTAACATTGTTCGAATAGGCAATAAATTCCAGTTCCATTGAGTATGGATGTATCCTAATTTGGTGAACCCTAGACCAGGTCTTTTTATTGAAATAAAAAGCAACGTTACATTGGCGCCCGACGTGAAGCTGAGATACAGTGGAAGTATCCAATGGAAGTTGGATTGATTCGACGAAATAGAAAAGAAAGGCTATGAGTGGACGTGAGAAATAGTCATCTTATATGCCGTAAAAGGAATTTACGTTGACGGAGACGAATGCCTGGGAGAGAGTGATGTCAGAGGTCTTCAAACGATACTCCAGGTTGTATGAAATAAAACAAGGAGATAACCAGGTATTGTGATCATTTGATAACTGTGACTATACTGGTTTGGAAAAATACGTGAACTATTCTGGGGTGAGATTTGTGTGAGACATAATTTTCTCATCTATAATTTTGATGTTTCTAGAAGTATATTGTAATTTTAGTTCAGTAGATTAGTTATAAGGATAGTTTAGTTGAATTTGAATATAAACAAAGAAATGTCTTCTGGTAGTGGTAAAAGTAAGAGTAAAAGCAAAGTGGCCGAGAAACTGACTAAGGAAATTGATGAAAAAAAATCAAAATCTTTGGAAAATGATTTACAATTGTTAGTAACATCATTATCTCAGGACCTTAAAGAAATGCAAACCAGTATGGTCAAATTTACTGAAATGCATGATAATAATTGTTCCAAAGAAGACACACGGAATGATAATCGTCAGTATATTTCTGTATGGAAAGATTTAGGGGGGCAGTCATTAAATTTTTACCCGGGTGGTAGTATGCACCCAATGTTGTTTATAAAAAAAATTAAGCGAATGATGAATGATGCAGGTGTTCTGGAGGTGGCTCGATTAGGTTTGGCATTAGGATGTTTACGAGGCTCGGCAGCAGAATGGGCTGACTATAAAGAAGACACATTTAGCACATTTCAAGTATTTTTAGAACAATTTCAAGCTAGGTATTGGGGGGCAGATGAGGAAAGGTCTTTATTTTATGAAATAAAGTATGGTAAATTCGATTCAGGAAATAGGGCTGATTACTTTTCAAAGATGGTGAGACAATCGGAGTTTTTAACAGACAAAATGTCCGAAACGGATTTGATTGATTGTTTATCATCACATTATGTGAAAGAACCTGAGATAAAACGTGGGATAATAATGAGAGGTTTGAATACTGTGGAGGAGGTTGAAAATTTCTTAAGGAAAATAGATAGTACTGATATGGAGGTAAGAGAAAATTTGAGAGAGGTTCGGGCACCTGAAAATCACAATAGTTCGCGGGATAATAATTATCGTCGAGGGGAATATACGAATCAGGGAAGTTATGGTAGGAAACAGGATCGAGGCCAGGATAGGCGACAAGATGGGGATAGGGAACAGAATCAAAACCAGTGGGATGATCGAGGAGATATGAGAAGACGAGAAGGGAATGAAACACGTGAGTGTAGGTTTTTGAGTAAACTTTATGTAGGAATGGATGATTTATCATCGGAATCAGATGAAAGTGAGCAATTAGATAATAAGTTAATAGCACCGGTGGTTAAAGTGAAAATTGGGGAAATTTTGTCGGAGATTTTGATTGATTCGGGAAGTCAGATTTCCGCTATATCAGAATGTTTTCTGTAAAATTTATCAGACATTAAAATTCCGATTTTACCAGTTTCTAAAATAACCGTACGTACCGCGGTCGGGATGAAGGAACAGAGGATTAAAGAACAGGTGATGTTGCCTATTGAAATAGATAAGTATCGATTTGAGATCCCATTTTTAGTGATTCCAAAGTTAAATTCCAGTTTAATTTTAGGTTGTGACTAGTTAAGTCAGAGGCAGGCACGTTTAGATTTTGGAAATAATATAATGTCTTTTGTTGATGAACAGCAAGTAGTGCATATTCCATTCGAATCTGAGAAAAAAATGGAGGCTTCTTTATTTGTCAATTATATAGATGCAAAAACAGAACGTCACCAGTATAGTGAAGGAGAATTTCGTGAAGTTGTTGAGAAAGCTGAACTGCTAAGTATTCAGGACAAGCAAAAGTTATTAGACCTTTTGAAAAGTTATACTGAAATATTTTCAGAATCTCCGGGTCGTACCCAAGCCTATGAACATGAGATTAATTTACATAATAATGAGCCGTTCTTTAGAAAACAATATACTATTCCATTTGCTCACCGAGAAGAGGTGAACCGTCAGATACAGGATATGATTAATGACGATATAATTGAAGAAGGCCAGACAGAATATATATCACCGTTGGTTATAGTTAAGAAAAAAGATGGCGCGCTGAGGGTGTGCTTAGACGCCAGGTTTTCGAATTCGCGCATGTGTAAAGACTATGTAATACCTCCAAATCCAGATGAATCACTACATAAGTTAGGTAGTGCGGGCGTAATGAGTACAGTTGATATGACTGCTAGCTACTGGCAGATTTCTATAAAAAAGGAACATAGGCAATACACAGGTTTCGTATATGGAAATAATACTTATCAATTCAAAGTCTTGCCATTTGGGCTATGTACAACTTCCGTGGCCAGTTTTATACGAGGACTGGCTAAAATTCTAGGTCCTGAAGTGGATAGTTTCGTTCTTGTATACGTGGATGATTTATTAATTATGTCACCAAATTTTGAACAACATTTGAAGCATTTGGGGTTAATTCTTCAAAAATTCCGTGATGCAAATTTAACCATTAAACTACGGAAATCAGCATTTCTTCGAAAGGAGATAAAATTTTTAGGACACATTATTACCGCGAATGGAATTGAGATGGATAAAGAGAGAATTGTTGCGATTACTGATTTTCCACGGCCAAGGCATTTGAGGAAATTAAGAGGTTTCTTAGGACTTGTTAATTATAATCGAAGGTTTTGTGAAAAATTCTCGGAGTTAACTTTACCGTTATTACATCTGTTAACGAAAAATTCAAAATGGGAATGGCTAAATGAACAGGAAATAGCTTTCCAGAAGATTGAAGATGCATTTCTGCAGATTAGTATGGTAGTACATCCAAATTTTAATAAACCATTTTACCTTCAATGTGACAGTTCAGATTTTGCGCTAGGGGCGTGTTTATTTCAGAAAGATTCTGTTGATCAAGATCAACAAATTATTGCATTCACGAGTAGAACTCTCCGTGGAAGTGAATTACGATATACAGTAACCGAAAAAGAACTGTTGGCGGTAGTATATGCCTTAAAGCAGTGGCGTTCCTTAATATTGGGATTTCCCGTTACGGTATTAACAGATCATAAATCGATCACGTTTTTAATGAAAACGCATATGAAAAGTGCAAGATTAACAAGATGGGTTCAGAGAGGACTTGACAATAAACCTAGGAAACGTCAAGAAGATTATCAAAAACGGCACTGATGTAGAGGTAGCCTCCTGTCAGTTGCAGGAGACAATAATATCCTCATATCAGGACAACTGTCCTTTGGTAAGGCGCAACAGCAGCAAAGACGTTAGCTGGTGGAACGAAGAACTTAATACGCTAAGAAAAGAAACACGCAAACTTTTCAATAAGGCGAAGAAAACTGGGGAGTGGGGGCAGTATTCCATCACTCTGACCAATTATAATAAACAGATCCGTAGGGCGAAAAGGGAGTCGTGGAGGCGTTTCTGTGGAGAGGTGGAAACAACCTCTGAAGCAGCACGCCTCCATCGAATCCTAGCCAAGGCACCTGTTAATCCTATGGGGAATATAATGAAACCTGACAAGAGATATACTGAAACTAGCAGGGAAACTCTCGAGATTCTACTTCGGGCTCATCTGCCAGATCCGGTTGAAATTGAAAACGAAAATCTACCAGACCCACTAAACCCTCACATGAGGGCTGCTGTTGGGGACTGGCGGGTATCGAAGAAGATTGTTGACCACAGTAAACTGCTGTGGGTCATAGAAACTCTTGAATCCTACAAGGCGCCGGGACCGGACGGAATTATCCCTGCAATGCTACAGCAGGGTAAGGACCAGCTGGCTCCGTTTATTTGTGGGATATTGAGAGCAAGCCTGGCAACGGGGTACATTCCGGTTGCATGGAAGAGAGCGAGGATCGTCTTCATCCTAAAGCCTGGAAGAGATTACTCTCAGGCTAAGGCGTTCAGGCCGACAACACTATCATCATTCATGTTGAAGGTGATGGAGAAGTTAATTGAAATGCATATCAGGGAAAACTTTCTCATTGAAAGGCCACTACATAAAAACCAGCATGCATATCAATCGGGAAAATCCTGTGAAACGGCACTTCATCAACTGGTGGGGAAACTTGAGGCCGCAATAAGCAACAAGAGCATAGCTCTTGCGGCTTTCCTGGATATTGAAGGGGCATTCGACCACACACCCTTCATATCCATGGTAGCAGCGGTTGTTGGGCGTGGCGTGGAAGACACCACATGTCGGTGGATAAAAAACATGCTACACAACAGAACAGCGGAATCCACATTGCTTGGTGAAACCATGGAGGTGACGATTTCTAGGGGTTGCCCACAGGGAGGAGTTCTTTCTCCCCTGCTGTGGGATCTGGTTATTGACGAACTCCTGAAAAAACTAAACAATGTAGGAATTTACTCACAGGGGTATGCAGATGATGTTGTCATTCTAGTAGAGGGGCAGCATCCTGAAATTATTTCAGACTTGATGCAGAGAGCCCTGAAGATAGTAGAGGGCTGGTGCACAAAGGCAGACCTCAGGGTCAATCCTAGTAAAACTGCACTTGTGGCCTTCACGAAAAAGAAGAAACTGGACAAACTAAAAGTTCCCAGACTTTTCGACACACAGCTAAGTATGACACAGGAGGTTAAGTATCTGGGAGTAACCCTAGATGCTAGGCTAACCTGGAATACTCAACTGCGAAAGACTGTCAGCAAAGGCAAAATGGCACTAATGGCTTGTCGGAGAGCGATTGGTAACACATGGGGACTGAAACCACGCATGGTACATTGGCTGTATACTGCTGTAGTGAGACCAATGATTGTATATGGATCGCTTGTCTGGTGGCCTAAGACTGAACAGAGATCAGCTATAATGGAGCTTTCAAAACTCCAGAGATTAGCTTGTCTCTGCATCACAGGTGCTATGCGCAGCACTCCTACCGCTGCTATGGAAACCATACTCAATATTCCACCTCTTGAAATCTTCATCAGGGCGGAAGCGAGGATGGGGGCATACAGACTGGAGTGTACCGGCAACTGGTATGCTCGGGGTGACTCCCTGGGACATACAAAAATAATCAGCCAAGTTTCAAGTTCACTAATGGATATGGAAAGGGACAAAATGCTCCCTAGAAATAACTATTACAGACCCTCCAACACTCAGCTCTACTGGGATGGAAGGGTCTTGACTAACTGTCAGGAAGGCACGTTAGTATGGTACACTGACGGTTCTAAGACTGATGAGGGCACGGGTGCCGGAATATATGGAGATAGACCCAGAACCAGGATGTGCGCTTCCTTGGGGAGGTATGCTTCAGTATTCCAGGCAGAGGTGCATGCTATTGAGGCATGCCTGAGAGAGAATATCGTAAGAGGATACAGAGGTAAACAAATCCTCATATGCTCAGATAGTCAGGCGGCCATTCAATCTCTAACATGCAATAAAATCAGATCAAAATTGGTCTGGGATTGCCTTCAAAGCCTGCTAACCCTGGCTAACCACAACAAGGTAACTCTTCAATGGGTGCCAGGGCATAAGGGAATTGAAGGCAATGAAGCAGCTGACGCTCTTGCCCGGCAAGGGTCTGCGACGTTGTTTATGGGGCCGGAACCTGTGTTCGGTATCCCCAAAACCTCAATACGCGGCTGGCTGGCAAGGTGGATGCAAGAAAGACATCAGGCATACTGGAACAATGTCCCAGGACAAAGACACAGTAAACTGATGGTTGGAACACTGTCCAAAACAGTGACTAACGACATTCTGAGCCTAAACAGAAGTCAGATCAAACAAGTGACGGGACTAATAACCGGTCACTGCCCCTTGAGGAAACATATGCATCGAATTGGCATCTATACAGACGAACCCATATGCAGACTATGCAATGAGGAGGAGGAAACTGCCACCCATGTAATACTGGATTGCGAAGCACTAGCGCGTTGGAGATACAACCTTCTGGGAGCAGTAAACTCTCAAGAGGCATTTTCAAAGAATGATCTGGTGAAGAGGCTGCTAAACCTCATCAAGGTAGCGAACCTGTTCACCTAAGTCAACAGCATGATCAGGAATACAATAGGCCCAAAGGCTGCAGTGTTTTGGGCTTCAAACCCTGACTGATCATTCTGCCATTAATCAATCAATCAATCAATCAACAAGATGGGTACTCTTCCTTCAAGGATATGACTTAACTATAGAGTATTGTCCAGGGCGTGATAATATATTGGCGGATACTTTATCTCGCAATCCAATTGGACCAATTACTGAATTGAACCAACCAGACATGTCAACGGAAGTAAATATATCCATGTTAAAACTTTCTGATAAATTTAAACTTGTAAGACGTGATTTTGAAACTATCCGGGAAGATCAGCGTTCAGATAAATGGATACGGTATCGAATTGACATTTTAGACGATAGGTGTCAAGTTAAAAATTTAGACAAAAATCGAATTTTGAAATTGGTTTTAAGCTTTGCGTTTCTTTAACGCAAGTGAAAAATCTTGTGATCCAACAACATATAGATATAGGTCACTTCGGTTGTACTAAGACTGTGAATCACATGTGTCAGTCTTTTTATTGGCCTAAGATGCGGCGGCATATTCGGAAAATAGTTGCAGCTTGTGATGTCTGTCAGTTGACAAAAGTATCACCTGTCAGTCATGGAGTTATGAGTTCTGTAGTGGCAGAACAGCCCGGAGAATTAGTTTGCTTAGATTTGATGGGGCCTCTACCAGCATCTAGAGGAGGAGTAACCCAGTTACTTGTTATTATTGATGCGTTTTCAAAATATTTTGAATTATATCCGTTAAGGCGAGCAACTACTCAAGCTATATTAAAAAAATTGACAGGGGATTATTTTATAAATGTTCAAAAACCAAAACATATTTTAAGTGAAAATGGATCACAATTCCGTTCTCGGTTATGGGAAAAGTTTTGTTAGAACATGAAATTCGTATAAAACACACTAGTGTTTACTTTCCTCAAGGGAATCTCACGGAACGACTGAATCGAGAAATTGGTCGTTTATTACGAGCATTTTGTTGGAATAAACATACACGATGGGCGTTTGTTTTAAATGATGTTGAACATTGTATTAATAATGTGATACATGAGTCGACCGGCTTTTGTCCTAACTATTTGCAGTTTGGGTTAGTAGAGTCGAATAATATTCATAAAATTATCAACTTTCCTAAAGAAGAACCAAAGGTCGAGCCACCTCTAACAGAAATATGGGCTTTAGCTTTAGCCCGAATCAGGCGGAAATCTAAACAGCGAAAATGCTCTTATGAGAATAAAGTTAAACCTATAATGCTGAAAGTTGGAGATGAGGTGTTACTTAAAACTCACCCGTTGTCTTCTGCGGAAGATGCTACAATAAAAAAATTGTTTGCACTTTTTAGTGGTCCTTATATTGTTTCTCGAATTATTGGTTCGAATTCTCATGAGATAACCAATTCAGAAGGAATTGTTCAAGGTATCCATAATATTGTTAACCTAAAATTGTATAAAGTTTGTCAAAATCAAGATCTTGCTTGATCTAACCTTGATTGAATTTAATTCTTCGTTACTATATTAGTGAATGATGTAGATGTTAGAATTGTTAAATGTTCGTTTAGATTGTAAGTAACGTCTAATTAAATAGGGGGGCAGATGTAGTGTGCATATTTGATACGCCACTGGTGAGTGACGTTGTTGTTGCGGTGTGCGCAGGCGCGGGTGTTTTGAGAAAAGCGCGCTTTAGGGGATGGACTGGAATGGTGTACGTGACAAAGGGCACAGACGCTGCGCGGAGGGTGAGAATTCATTTTGAGTAGGAAAGTGGTAGACTTCGTCAGTCTCCGCTGTTTATTTTATTTTATTCTTTGCCATGTTAAAATTGTTGAAGCGAATGTAAAATCCTGCTTCAGTTTCATTTTTATGTTAACATTGTTCGAATAGGCAATAAATTCCAGTTCCATTGAGTATGGATGTATCCTAATTTGGTGAACCCTAGACCAGGTCTTTTTATTGAAATAAAAAGCAACGTTAAAAAATAATAATAATTTTTGAAATTGTCCATGTTACAAAAATTGCCTTCCTTTTATATATCAAATATATTCCTTTTAATAGCAATCTACTCACAACCCCTGTGCCTCCGATGTACAGCTGCCGTAAGCACTGGAAACGTTCAAATTTTCATTTATTTTCATAAATAATCATGTCACAAGAAAAAGTACGTTTCACAAAATGGCGTCTCAACGTGTAGGGCTTGGTTGCTTGATTGAATTTTTTTTGTAGCACAATTTTCGAAAAAAGTTGACAGTGAAGTGAAAAAGGAAATTTTATATTGAATATTTTTTTGAGCAGTACAGTAATTATTTACAATATTTTGGGTATTGATACTTACATGGATGGTGGAGTGTCTCATTTTTTTTTCAGCATATATCTTTATCATCAAGTCTTTTTATGGTGCCTATTGAAAGATAACATTATATATTTATTTTATTGTCTAAAAGTACTTACTGTATTTTACTTCATTGGATTTAATACAGAAAACAGTATATACTATTCCAATATTTTGTTTTGCAATACTTGATTTCTATATTAAGTTGTTGAATTGAAATTGGCCAATATAGCTGATATTCAACTTTCAGTTTTCTTCATGAAACTTATGTTTGGTTTTGGATGAGATTTAGTCTCTTTCTATTTAGTGAGTTCAAGGTGACGATCTTGACTCTTGAATTTTTGCGATTTCTCAAGTGAGATATAGATTTTTGATTTTTTTTTTGACATCTAACAGATGGTCAATTTTTGATTGTATTTGGATACATATTTTTGAATTATGATGTGCACATGCACACATTTATGCTAAATCTAATGAGATTTATTAATTTTTTGGAATTTCATAATTGAAATTGAATTTTTGATTACCCTGAAAACTAACGCTGTCTTGTATATTTTTTTTTTGGTTGAAATACAGGTTGTTACCTGGAGTACAGATGAGACAGTGAGTTACTATACAGGTGTTGTTTGGTACAATATACTTTGATAAATTTTTTTTGATAATTTTGGCAAAATGGATTTGGAAAAATTTGAAGTAAATCATTTGGTAGACTATGAACTGGAATATGAGCTGGCAATTCGTAAGGTTACCACTACACGTACAGTTTCTGAAAAACGTTAAATGCTACGAAGACTTTTGGAGAGAGAGGAAGTGACTCCTGATAACACAGTTGATCTGGAAAGTTATGCTTTCGATTTTGTCGAAGAACAGAATGATATTAATAGTACTTTCACACAAATTACAGCAAACGTAATTGATTTTGCAGACGTTAGAGACCCCAACGATAATATTTTTTTGAGAACAAAGTCTAGACTCATTCATGTAACTAGAAGAATTCTCAGATTGGAAAAGTTCCTACTGATAGAGGGTAGAGTAGCTCAAAATCA
The DNA here is from genome assembly GCA_918026855.4 of Phaedon cochleariae. NCBI lineage: Eukaryota > Metazoa > Arthropoda > Insecta > Coleoptera > Chrysomelidae > Phaedon > Phaedon cochleariae. The sequence goes on along the minus strand of OU896722.1, from coordinate 15,995,904 downwards.
GTTAACAGAATTTAAAACTTTTAAGGCAGAGGCTTTTGCTACCTCTTTAACACTGGAAGCTGACCTTTATGGTAATATTAAAGTTAATGAAGCTGCTAACACCAGTAATGTTTCAACCCCTCCTGTAGTAAATGTTGTCCCTCAAGTAGTGAATTGTTCTAAAAGTACTGTTCCAATTTCAAATTGGGGAATAAAATTCAATGGAGATTCTAGGACTTTGTATGATTTTTTAGAACGTGTTACTGAACTTGCTCAGTCACGAAAAGTGTCAGAAAGTAACTTATTTGATTCAGCTGTAGAGCTTTTTGAGGGTGATGCCTATGTATGGTTCCGTAGTATTGAATCTTTTGTGCACAATTGGGACTCACTTGTTGCTCTCCTCGAAAGGGACTTCCGGCATTTAAACGCGGATGAAGAAATTTGGGAGCAAGTTGAAAAAAGGAAACAGAAACGTAATGAACCTGTAGCCATATTTATCGCCCATATGGAAGCACTTTTTTGTAGACTATCTCATACTCCTGCAGAGGTCACCAAGGTCAGATATTTAAGACAGAATCTTCTGCCTGATTTCATTAGTCAGTTGGCTCTTATAGACATTAACACAATTCCTGAATTTTCTGCATAATGTAGGAAGTTAGAAGAAGCTTATTTTCTCAAACATAAAAATTCTCCTAGTTTTCAAGTTCCTGAACTCTCTGGACAAAGTAGTGATTATCGCAGTAATGATAGAGTTAATTGTAGGAATGAAAATAGAAACCATTTCCAGAACAGGAATTTCAGAAGAACCTTTAAAAATAGTGATCAGAATTATAATTCTAGATATAATGATAATAATAATCCATCAACTTCGAGCAGCTCCAGTCAACATAATAATTGTTCAAATGTAAGCAGACAAGATAAAAATTCTTCTAGAGAAAGTAAAAGTGTAGTTTGCTGGAATTGCAACTTAGCAAATCACCTGTTCCATGACTGTGAAGCTAAACGACAAGTTTTTTGTTTTAAATGTGGTTTACCCAATGTCAAGTCAGCGAATTGTCCAGAGTGCTCAAAATCAAAAAACTAGCGAGGAGAGATTTGTTATGTGACCAGCAAAGTCTCAATTCCAGACAGGTCACTGGAAATAGTAATTGTATTTTTTCGAGTAATTCAGAAGTGAATTCTTATATTTGTGAGTCTCAGCCAATTGTTAAGTCAGAAAGTAAGTTTTCAAATTCAAATATAGATATTTTGCCAGTTTTTGTAAGTAAGCCATTAGATAACCGTCCTTATATAAAACTTAAGCTGATTGATCAGGATATAACAGTTTTATTTGATAGTGGAGCTAATGCCTCTATTGTTGGATCTGGTGGTTTAAATATTTTGGAATATTTAAATTTGAAAATAATTCGAGCTTCAAATAAACATGTCAGTACAGCAGATGGTACACAGAAAAATGTTTGAGGTGTAGTTGACTTAGCCATTGTAATTGGAGATTTTTGTCAAATATATAATTATTGCTTTGGTTGTTCCTTCCTTACCACAAGCTTTTATTTTTGGAGTTGATTTTGCAAAGCAATTCGATGTTTGTGTGGATTTTGAGGATAACACTTGGCAGATTCAATCTGGTAATGATGTTATTAACGTTGTAGAAAATATGAATATTTCAACAGTAATGCCTAATTTGTGGACGTTAGATGAGCTCTCAACTGACGAGCGAGCTCAGGCAGAAGCTGTCATAAAGTCTTTTGATCAAATCAGTAGTGAGACCAGGTAAGGACGTACAAATAAAATTACTCCCACCATAGACACTGGTGATGAACCCCTGTTTCGGAAGAGACCGTTTGTTTTATCTCCATATATGCATATCATCTTGAATAAAGAGCTGGACGAAATGTTGAGACTTGGACTTATTGAGCCGTCAAACAGTCCTTATTGTTCGCCTGTACTTTTGGTCAAAAAGAGAAACGACGAGTACCGTTTTTGCTTTGATGGACGCCCCCTTAATGCCATAACTAAGCATGATAGTTATCCACTTCTGAATATCGAAAGAATTTTAGCTTCACTCAGAGATGCCAAGTATATTTCATCTATTGATCTCCGAAAAGCTTTTTGGTAAGTGCCTCTAGACCCAAGTTCTAGGGAGAAAACCGCGTTCAGTGTCATTGTTAGAGGCCAATTCCAATTTGTCACTATGCCTTTCGGACTTTCAAATGCCGCTCAAACACAACAGCGTTTGGTTGATGCGATTTTTGGGACTAAGTATGAACCCAAAATTTTTTCCTACATTGATGACATCATTGTCACTGGTTCCACGTTTGAAGAACACATTAGTTTACTGTAGGAAGTAAAGAGCAAATTGCTTGAAGCAAATTTAACTATTAATTTGGAAAAGTGCGAATTTTTCAAGACAGAACTAAAGTTTCTGGGTTTAATCGTGGGTTCGAATTCTCTTCGCACAGATCCTGATAAGATTGCTAGTATGGTTAATTATCCTCGACCAAAGACGGCTACCGAAATTGAAAGATTCGTGGGATTATGCTCCTGGTACCACCGGTTTATTCAGAATTTTTCTACAGTTTTATCACCAATTAATGACCTTTTGAAGGGTAAAAGGAGAAGTCAACTTGTCACCTGGAATGAAGAAGCTGAAGCTTCCTTTGTCAAAATCAAACAACTTCTTATTTCATCACCTATTTTGTGTCAACCCGATTCCAGTAAGAAATTTACTATTCAAAGTGATGCTTCAAATACAGGCCTAGGTGGGGTTTTGACTCAGATTATAGATGGGGATGAACGGGTTATAGCTTATGCTAGCCGTACTTTATCTAAGACAGAACGTAACTATTCTACGGTTGAAAAGGAACTTCTAGCTCTGATTTTTTTGTATCGAGAAATTTAGACCATATATAGAGGGCGTGAGATTTACCGCTATTGTAGACCATTATTCTTTGTTGTGGTTAAATAACTTACAAAACCCTTCAGGAAAACTCCAGAGGTGGGTAGTTAAATTGCGCCAACATTCCTTTGACTTGTTACATCGTCCAGGAAGTCATAATGTTTTGCCTGATTTTTTATCCAGAATTATCCCAGAAAATGAACAAAATGAAAATTTTGAGGTTTCATATTTTGACATTGATACCGACAGGATCGATCCTTGGTTTGATAATTTGAGAAATAAAATTACTTTAGATCCAGAGGAGTTCCCACAGTGGAAGGTAGAGGAAGACTTTGTGTTCAAGTTTGCACCTTCGAACTCACCTGTTGAATCAAATTCAACAGAATGGAAGTATTTGGTTCCAAAGACTCAGAGACACGATGTCATCAAGTCTTGTCATGACCCGCCACTGTGTGCACACCTCGGTTTCTTTAAGACTCTACACAGAGTACAGGTACGTTTCTATTGAAAAAAAATGCGCCAGGATATTCTGAAGTTTGTACGATCATGTCAAGTATGCGGTGCTCAGAAAACACCCAGTACAGGTCGAATGGGATTAATGGGAAATGAGAAAAAACTAGGGAAAAAGCCAAATACTCAAAGTGGAATGCATTGGTCACGAAGAGAGAAACTCAAAGTCATTACCACAACAAGTTCATAAAATGAACTACAAAATGGTAGATAACGAGAGAAAAACAACTACTTTCCTGGCTATATGCCACGCAGAACATTGCATTACATCCTCCCGAAACCTATGCGATAGTTCGTATAAACGAATAAAATCGCAAGTGTTTCTTTCCTAAACGCTGAGCTGCGCTTAAATGGTTCAGGAACGCTGACTACCTGCAGACCGGTTTCGAGCTCTTGGCTCTCATCAGTACAGGGCTGTCCCAGATAGCTTCTTGACCGCTATCTGGTGCGAACCTGACCCAACGTAAACACATCTCAGCATTTATACCATACGAGGCGTTCGAAGTCCGCGAAATGAAAACGCGAACGCCGAACGCCACCTGGCAAGGAAAGAAACACTCCAAAACAAAATCCCATTTCAGATGAAATGGGAGTGGCTGGTTGCCCGACTGGCGTATTTTCAACTAGGGAAAAAGCCAAATACTCAAAGTGGAATGCATTGGTCACGAAGAGAGAAACTCAAAGTCATTACCACAACAAGTTCATAAAATGAACTACAAAATGGTAGATAACGAGAGAAAAACAACTACTTTCCTGGCTATATGCCACGCAGAACATTGCATTACACTTTGAGTATTTGGCTTTTTCCCTAGTTGAAAATACGCCAGTCGGGCAACCAGCCACTCCCATTTCATCTGAAATGGGATTTTGTTTTGGAGTGTTTCTTTCCTTGCCAGGTGGCGTTCGGCGTTCGCGTTTTCATTTCGCGGACTTCGAACGCCTCGTATGGTATAAATGCTGAGATGTGTTTACGTTGGGTCAGGTTCGCACCAGATAGCGGTCAAGAAGCTATCTGGGACAGCCCTGTACTGATGAGAGCCAAGAGCTCGAAACCGGTCTGCAGGTAGTCAGCGTTCCTGAACCATTTAAGCGCAGCTCAGCGTTTAGGAAAGAAACACTTGCGATTTTATTCGTTTATACGAACTATCGCATAGGTTTCGGGAGGATGTAATGCAATGTTCTGCGTGGCATATAGCCAGGAAAGTAGTTGTTTTTCTCTCGTTATCTACCATTTTGTAGTTCATTTTATGAACTTGTTGTGGTAATGACTTTGAGTTTCTCTCTTCGTGAATGAGAAAAAAGTTAATTGGCCTTTTCAAATTATAGTAATGGATTTAATAGGTCCACTTCCACCTTCGAAAAAACAGAATAGATGGATATTAGTTATTTCAGATTGGTTTTCCAAATATAATCTTTTGTACCCGTTGAGGAATGCTAAAGCACCTCTTATTGAGAGAATCGTTGAAAATGAAGTATTTTTGAATTATGGAGTACCCCAGTACATTATTTGCGATAACGGTGTACAGTTTATAAGTAAAAATTTTAAGAAGATGTGTGACAAATACGAAGTCCAGAAAATTTGGTATAATGCCGTTTACTCACCACAGTGTAATTTTGTGGAGAGGAATAACCGTACGATTGAAACAGCGATACGTAGCTATATTGACGAACACCGTGATTGGGATATAGAAATTCATAAAATTCGTCAGGCTCTTAATACCGGTAAACATGAGGTCACTGGTTATTCTCCTTCATTTTTAGTCTTTGGTAGACATGTTCCTATTTCTGGAGAGTTTTATAATGGTACCGAATCCCGAGAGGATATCGAGATAGTTCCTGGAGATCGAAATGCCTACGCTGCAAATCTCCAAGGTTCAAGTAATATTTTTGTAGATGTTCGAGAAAAACTTCATAAGGCATATAAAAAAAATTGTCGAACATACAACTTGCGTAAGCGCAATATTGAATTTTTTGTGGGAGATAAGGTTTGGCGGCGCAATAAGGCCAAGTCCAATAAAGGGGAAATGTTCGCTGCTAAGCTTGCTCCTAGATTTATTTCTTCGCGTGTTAGGAAGAAATGTTCACGTTTAGTGTACGACCTAGACAATTTGGACACAGGTTCCAAGGTAGGCAAATGGCACATTAAAGACCTTAAAGCTTATCAAGGACCTGACGAACCTCCTGATGTTGATGAGGATTCCTCAACGTCAGATTGATTTTTTTGTGTGATTATGAAATCACTATTACTCTTTAGCCCCGAGCCTAAGGCTGTTTCATTGCGAGAAACATTAGTATGATTTTCCCTAAATTCTGCTTTGGCCATAGCAAGAATTGAAGACACGAGTGGATAAAGGGTCTATGTGACATTTTAATGAAAAATGAGATTTTTGGGTGGATAAAGGATTTAAGTGAGTAGAATGTTTTCACTACTAATACCGTTCATCTATTGTACAAAATAAGAAAGTTATATATTGATGAAAGATCTATGTTCACCTATGTTCTATCATTGCCACTGGATGAAGGGTTCAAGTACATTGTATTGTATGAACATGAATCCTTCATCCATGATTATTCTATTTGTCGGGTACTTGAAACAAACTCTGTTTATTTGAAGGATGAAGGATGCATGTACCTTTTTTGAGTTTTTTTTTACTGTATTATATACCAGTGTCAGATGTACTATGCATAATTGTGTAATAAAGGTCTATTCAAACCAGCGATTATTTTTTTCATTCAACGCAATACAAAAAACTGCGGCATCAAAAACTTTGAACATCATTTGCGAAACTCTGTTTATTTGAAGGATGAAGGATTCATGTACCTTTTTTGAGTTTTTTTTTACTGTATTATATACCAGTGTCAGATGTACTATGCAAAATTGTGTAATAAAGGTCTATTCAAACCAGCGATTATTTTTTTCATTCAACGCAATACAAAAAACTGCGGCATCAAAAACTTTGAACATCATTTGCTCCAAATTAATTTTGTGTGACTTGAACCCTTTATCCACTTGTGTCTTCAATTAACCCCGTGAGTTGGAATAATTTCCATGAATTTTTTTTTGTATATTTTTCCTAAATAGTTGGATTTCTCAAAATTTCCATAAAATTTGTGATGTGATGAGTTTAGTGTTCGTGGATGACACTTACCAATTATGACACTTACCAATTATAACATTTACCAATTATGACACTTACCGATTTTGTACCCATTAGGGCGGATGATACACGTAGTTATCGAGCCACAGAAACACATTCTAGCTACTTAACAATTTTGGAAAATTGTTCTCACGTATTATATTGTAAATTGATATTTTGTTTTGATGATATGGTGATGCCATCTCAAGAAAACAAGACTTCAACATTGAGTTATTCTTTTACTCTCGTATTGAATTTCATAAGGAATATTCAATAGTCCAGATAATAGTCTATCAAGATAGACTATTTTTTTTGTAGAGGGGTAGTGTAACGTTTTTATTTTCCAACAAGTGAGCTCTATGTAAACGTTACTCGTTTGGTCATTTTTAATAGTATTCAAACACTGAATACTATGGTACACATACTTTTATTTCTTTTACTATCATACAGAGTTCATATAGTCTAAATATTGTGACACCACCTTGTATGCTCGCTGTCTCTCACTGTATTTACCTCTAGCAGTGCATCTCAGGAATCTGTAACAAAATGAAAGGTTCATTAAACAAATATTCTATAGTGATACATTTGAAAAATACTTTGATAGACAATGATAATAAACTTACATGTCAATTATTAGCTGCTAGGATTTCACCATATCTTAGTGGGGATGTCTGAACAATCAGTCAACCATCATATAGCATTGTGTTTCATAGAAGATTGATCTTGAAAATCTTGAATAAAATAACATGTATTTTCCAATCCTGCAAGAGATAGAACGACAGCGTTAGATTTCTAAGTGAGTGACTAAAGTATGATACTGGGTCAATATACTCTCTTAAGAATATGTTGATCTTACCTGTCTTGTATATAGTATCCGTCTCAATACTTGTGGGTATTCATTCAATAAAATAAGTATTTTATTTTCTACATTTTCGCAAAGATATCCAATGTTCATTTCCAAATGAATTGCGGTTAGGATTATGTAGATGTCAGAAACTTTTCGTCTTCTTTTTTGTTTACTAAAATTCTTTCCTTCTAATCTTTGTGGTTCATTCATGGTTCATTCTCATCTGGTTGTCAGGTAGTATGTATGACGTCAGCCGTCAAACATCGTTTCGCAGCCGCGATTCTGTGATAGTGGCGTGATCGCTTCCGCAATTGATGGTAATTTAACATGACAGGAATCTTGACATCTAGTCATCTTGTCAAAGATTTTTCCCAATTTTTTATTTTCCGGATTCCATCTTTTTTTTGGGCATCAGATCAAGAAGATGCATGCTTCGGTAGAAAATCGAAATTTTTCAGTAAATTACTCTTGAAGAGTGTGTTTTTTTGGTGGAAAGATGGGGCTGGCATTCCAGGCATCCCACTCAAAAATGTTTTTGTATTTTTCGACCCAAGGCGATTGGACCTGTTTTTTGGTTATGAGCCCTCGTGCTCCTCGAGGTGAGTTTTTCACTCCAATTTCTTTTGAAGAAGGTGGTAGAATGTTTTTATTCACTCTATTAGGGCTCTTATGTATGGTTCTACTTGGAAGACTCTTCCTCACCTTTGATAACAACACTTCGGCCTACACTGAAGACTTGAAAATGCTGTTATGGGGCTCATCCTACTCTGCTGGTGTGCTGATGAGTGAGGCTCCCAGTTTTGCTGCCAGAGGTTGTTTTGCAGCCATCTGTACCTAGGGCACTGCTGTCTTTGGCCCCCACACACCGCATTATAAAAAGACCTACCTACCTATGATTGGTCATCTACATTCTTCATTCATCTACTTATTGTAAGAGATTTTATTCTTTTTAACTGAACCATGCCATGGATTTATGGATCAACACTGGATAACTTGCAGACCAGTTTTTTTTTTAGTTTAGCTTCTCATTGAATCAATTTCCTATAGTCTTCATCATATAATAATAATATAATTGATCATATTAATATTGTCCAAGCCCTACTGATAAATCATTTTTAACACCACATGCGCCCAAACAAAATTCATGAATTTTCCCAAGGGTATTTTGACCATTAGACAACTTGTCATCACATTCTGAAAACATTTTGACTTGCAGTACATTTCAGGTGGGTTTCTTTTTTCTTTGCTTCATAAGATGAATGAACTTATAATTATGGACTTTTCACATGAGTA
>OU896722.1:15880842-15986742 GCA_918026855.4 Phaedon cochleariae | reverse complement strand
TACAAAAGTGAAAATTCACCCTTCGGCCAAGACGTAACATGTGAGTTATGTACTATGTTATGTATTTTGAGAGAGTTATATATGAATTTTAGTTATGAGATGAATTGAGGTATATTGTGATATGAGTTTAGTAATGATTACTAAACAGTTCGGCTAGGGGAGTTTGGCAGATGCTTTGTCAAGTACAAAAGTGAAAATTCACCTTTCGGCCAAGACATAACACGTAAGTTATGTGCTATGTTATGAAAAGGAGATATGATTCTGAGTGATATATATATATATATATATATATGGATTTTAGTATTGAGATAATCGAGTTATATTTTACTATGAGTTTAGTAATGATTACTAAACAGTTCGGCAGAGGGAAGTATGAAGGAAACCTTTTATATTGGTGAATACTACCCTTAGGGCCAATTCGTGGCACAAAAGTGTCATGCAATGCGTGTTGCAATCAAGTTATTGCAAGAGGATGCAATGTAATGAGTGAATGGAAGTAATCAAATTGTTTCAGATATCTAGAAGATATAATCCAATATTCGTCGTTGGTATTAGCCAGGAAAGTAGTTGTTTTCTTATAGATATCTCTACAATTTGATCGAATGAAAGCGAGGTACTAATTTGAAATTTCAAGTGATGCATCATTATGATATGATATGACAATAGTATGTGTTAAGAGCAAAATGTTAAGTTTTCAGGATCCATTAGCTGTTTTTTTTTTCAGTGAAAACCACTCTGCTTACCTACCGATTCAGAGAAGTTTGCTTCATATTATATTTTTTCCATGGTGTGAACATGAGGGAAAAAGAGTATTTGGGAATATAAAAAGGGCCTGCTATTCATACATATATATGTATTAGGAATAGTGAAAAATCATATTTCGGTTAGGGAAAGAGTGGAATAATTGGGAATCAGTAACTTGTTTTGGTTTATATATTATTTTTTTTTAATATCAGGATGTAAAATAAACACTTACTGCGTCATGTCTCTTTGTTTCATGTGAGAGGAGACTACACACGGAAAATGGGAAGGCACTGGTACCCAGCTGACATGGCAGGACCCCACGAGGCAAAACGGCTGATGGAGGAGGCGAAAACTCTGAAGGCTGACACCTTTGACATACCAGGAGACCTAAGAACATAATGGTTATAAATTGATGAAGATGACAATGAAGGGTGAGGTTTTTGAACGCCATTTCAGAATAAGGACACCAGAAATGTGAAGATAGGATCCTCAAAGTACTTACCAAGAGCGGCTTTGAAGCTGTTCGAGAACCGAGTCGGAACACAGCAACAGGGGATTGTGCGTTCACCACCATCCACCGTCGAAGCAAACCGCAAACAGGGTGAAGCAGATACTCGCAGGAACGTTCCACAGAGGTCACACATACGAGTTGCATTGAGGAAGCTATAGTCAACTATATCTAACCTAGAGAATGGAAATAGATATCATGAGACAAAGCCATGAGGTAACAGTTTGGCTTACCAAGCAACACTCCCAGGATAGAGACTGGAACACATGGAAAACCTTTGGGAAACACCACAAACACCGTGTATCTGGAAAGTACCCATGAAAAAACAACAAACAATAACCAATATCCCCGAACGAAAACAGTCAATTTCGTTAGCGTCTATTTTTCGAACAAAGAAAAGTGAAATGCACTTACTCATCAAAAATTTCATAAGCCTTGAACGGTGCAAACGGCATTTGATACGATACGAGGAATGCTGAAACCACAATTTGTTCTTACCGGTAAAACAGAGGTATGAACTTGGAACCCAATGGCAGTAGCTGCGAATTTCACGATGGGCACCGACGGTACACGAAGCTACGACAGAACCCAAAAACAAGACCAAGCAAAGAACCAGATGACGGGAATAACCGAGCCAGGAGAATCCCTCCACCACCTCAGGATTGGTATGTATGTCAAAGGGAAGTCTACCGAAACAGAGTAAAAGACCACCCGCGAACCATCAGTTCTACCAACCTTGCCTTTATAGGACAGGCAGCGGCCTCTAGGCGCAGCGGCCTCTAGACGCAGCGAAGGAAAGCAGATGCGAGGCGGCCGATATTGAAGAATTCTGCACGCGCGCTAGAGTCTCAGCGTTGCGAATCACCTATGGACAGTGCCGGACTTTCAGAACCTGACCGTGTGTAGAACTCGAAAAGACTAGAAGTGATATGCATCGAAATGTTAATTGCCGTTTTGCTTGTTTCAATTTTACATGTTTTTCTTTTATTTTTATGTTATTTTATTGTTTCGTTGTTGCACTAGACTACACGTATGGAAAACTCTCTACTGCTACCTTGATATATTAGATAATATATTCATAGGGGTATGAGGGGGTAGTTTGAAACGCTGGGGGCCAGCGTTCAGATGACCCGGGAACGTGTCACGGATGGGACCACTCAGTATATATCAGAGTCAATACACCTTCGGATCCAGGTCATTTCAAATAATCAAACAATTAAATTTCAATTCACTTCAAATAATTCGATGGCGTCGACAAAAATCGAACGGTTTGGCAAAACATTAAAATGATCGTTGAACTCAGGAGTTTCACGACCTGGCACCAATTTAGGTAGTTTTGAGAAGTTTTAGCAAACAAAGCAAACCGTTCGCAAATAAATACGGACCACACTGTGGCCAGCATTATCATTATTCATTATTGGTGATTCCGAATTCGGTCGACATTCAGCCTAGATGCATTCAAAATTCAGTCTAGATGTGATTCAGAAGTTAGTCGAAATTTAGCCGAGATTTTTCCAAATTCATTCGAAATTCAGTCAAGATTCATTCCAAATCCAGCTTAGGAAAAAAAGTTCAAATTCAAAATTGAGTGATTGAGTGGCGTTGGTGTCGAGACTAACGAGATGGCCCATCCAGGACACATCATCTCCCCGGCGAGAGTCTTGGCAGTACTGGTAGCAATGTAAGTACCTCGATCATTTGTTTCCAATATCAGTTGGCCCCATAGTTAGGGAAAATAGGGATCAGTACTCACTTTGAACGCTGTTAATCTCGTGCTAGGCCCTTCCGACAACGTTAAGTAATCCAGGGATGAGGTTAGGTAATGTACTGATGAAGAGGCGTGTCACACGTTACCCTGGTAGGGACTAATGTTAGTAATGTCGAAGCACTTGATTTGTACACTATGTTTTTGCTCATGACGGATCTTTTTTTGATGTTTTTTCACACTTGATTCACTTTATTTTAACACTTGTTTTGATTTGTTCCACTTTGTACACATGTAACTTTTTCCATTATTTAATTGAATTTTATTTTTTCTTAATTCACACTCTCGTCATTTCTTTGCTGCAACTCCTCTTTGGTCAGATCACCTCTCGCATTGCCACTACGACCCCCAAATAATCTAAACCTCACAGCTCGGCATATCCCACAAGGGAACGTAGCTAGACCCAGACGGCACCTCATATTCCTGGAATATGCCTACTACATCCAATTTTCCATTGAATATTGCATTATTCCTGGATTATTCCATGAATATGTGCTTGATCTAATATCCTCAAAGAATATTTCTGGAATATATTTTTCGAATATTCATTAGATATCCCCAAAGAATATTGCCTGAATATGTTTATCGAATATCCATTAGATATGCTTTTCGAAAATTCCAGGAATATTTCAAAAGCAGATTGTCGGAATTTCGACCTATGCCGAATGGACACGACACGAGTCTGTCGGTCATCGCCCTTTGTTCCACATGCATTCCACACTCCACAGTCACCTAGTGAAGGACGTGATATCAACATCGACGCGAATATGCCGCGATTGTTGTCATTATAAACAGACGAGAAGAGCATGGAATTATTAGTTTGAACAGAAGATCTCGATTGTGTTTCGATTACTGTGAATAGTGTTAACATCAATATAAAATTTCAGACGTTTGAAGTTGGTTACAATTCAAAAATGGAACATTAACTCAGGATGCACTTCTCTTTTGGCCGCCATTAAACTGAAGAGGATCACAATAAGGAGACTCAATGGCACTCAATACCAGTATGAGGTATACCTAAGATTATACATTATTAATGAATTCATATACATAGTGTATCTATATAACATCGAGAAAATGAAAGAGGTGATATTCTGTAATGAGAATGAAGGTATTTGGTATAGAATTTTTTGATAACCCTCTCAACACCGAATAAGTTACACGCATCCGAAGATGAAAAAGAACATCGTTTTTATTCTTTAACTTCCCTGTATATTTAGTTAATGACATGAAACTTGGTAAACATCACGTTTCAATAAAACTACACATTTTGAAATGGTGTACACCCTGAAGTATGCTTAGAAGGGGTTGAAATATAATTATTTTACAACTTTTAAAAGAACATCTGAAAAGCCCAATCCATTAACTAACTCATTTTTGATCTCTGGAGAAGCATTCCCCATGGGTTTTTGAAAAAAAAGTGTTTATAAAAAAGAGTTGTAGAAAAAATATCTTAGGCGTTGAATATTTCAAGCCCTTCTAAGCATACTTCAGGGTTGAGAACATTCCAGAATGGGTAGTTTTATTGATGAATAATATTAACAAGTGCATTCATTCAAATACAGAGGTGATGAAAAACAAAAACCATTTAATTTTGAGAAGGGCGTTATTATTCCGTGAAGAGATTTTTCAAAAAAAATGGATACCAACGCCTCGATTTTCATCACGAAATCACCACTTGAAATTTGTTCTCTGTTATTTAGATACACCCTGTAGATGCACCTAAATTTTTTCAGTACCTACCTATATCTACCCATATGTCAAAATCCAGGAAAAACTCGTGTTGTTGAAGATACAGACGTGACAAAGAAAAAAACAATAGATTGAAATCAGCTGATTAACTCAGATGTTGACAAATTCAGTATCTGGTTCTTTCAACTTTTCTAGCACGCCCAAAGCAGAGGTGAGTGAATTCCATCAATCTTTATATTCTAGTATTTGCTATGTTATTATAATCATTGCAGATCCTGTTGAATTCATCACTGCTACCGTTCAACAGAAGAAGAAAATCATATGATATGATATATAAAGTGCAAGCTTCAAGTATTTTACAATCCTACATCCTGTATGTTGATTTCTATCTTTTACATAATAAATTATATTTCATATAGATATTTCATTCTACTAATGATTGAAAAGCATATTCTATGCATATACAAAAAACATATTCCTAGTATATGCCACCAATCTTTTTTGGAAGATTCACAGATATTGCTGGCATATGTTTCATGGTGACTTTGGATATCCCTGGAATATGCATATCATATGTTTTGGAGGACATGGAATATCCATGGCATATGGCAATATTCCAACGCAATATGCATAGGATATTCATGGAATATGATTGTGCCGTCTGGGGAGGTGTAGCCCATCACGGGGAAGTCAGCAGTCCCAGAAGTTGAAGGCCGCAAACTACTCCGTGACAATATGTTAGAATGTCATCCATATTGGGGATTGGGTGAGTCGATTTTCTTGTAACACTCTTTAACTTTCTGTAATCTACGCAAAAACGAATTGAACCATCTTTTCTCCTGACTAGCACAACGGGACTTTCCCAGGGTGAGTGACAAGGTCTTATTATGTTGTATTTTAGCATCCTAGATATTTGTTCCTCGATTATTTCCCTCTCTTTCTGGGACACCTGGTAGGGACGACATTTTATCGGCTTTGCATCTCTCACGCCTATCTTATGCTCAATGATGTCTGTCACACCCATATGTCTGGTGGCCTTGGAGAATACATCCTGATATTCCTCTAGAATTCCCTTTAATTGTGTTTTGAATATACCTTCTTCTATGTGGCCCAAGTCGTGATCTGCCAAGGTAACTTGTTCATCACATTCTGCTGTGTAGAGTACCAGGGTTGTATTCGATATTTTATTATCTTCTTTCGAAAGCCATCCCAGTGTGGATCCTTGAAACAGTTCGATTTGTTGGTGTCTTAATGTACACATAAGAATTGATGGTTGATCTGGAAAGTGAGGCTTTTTGATGCAAATGAGGCCATTTTTCAAACAGAATTCTTCATTAAGTCTGAATTAGTATTGATGTGTTTCATCATATCCGAACCATCCTCAGTGTGTACGGGCAAGAAATAATTATCATTAGGTAGTAAGATGAAATCTTTGGAAATTTTGATTTTTATTTCATGTTTATTTTCTGCATTGTTGAGGTTTTCGCATTTATGATCTATTTGCATCATTATAGAAGTCTGTTCTTCTGCTTCAATGTCACTATCATCAATCTCATTGCAGAAATCCTCAGGGGGTAATGATATGGGGTAGTCATTAAGTTCCGCCCGTTCCGAAATGTCTTCTTACTTGATTAGATATTCCCCTGTTGCGTAACTGGTTGCCGGCATGCTGAAGTTCATCACTGGCTCGCTTGTGCGACTATTTTCGTCCTTGAGAGTTTCCTGCTCTTTGGTGGTTACTCTGGGTGTGTCTGAGATTGCTTCGATGGTCTTTGTACTGATCCTCATGCTGCTTATACATTCTTCCTGGTACAAGTTTTTATAGGTTACGGAGTTATCTGGATCGAAGAGGGTGTAAGTCATCTCTGGGTGTCCTGTGCTATTCCCCTGTGGTAAATTCAATATAGGTAAGATATTTTTCTCCCCTAATGTGATGGAGTTGTTTTCGAAGTGGATGACAGCCTTGTACTTCCTCAGGAAGTCCATTTCCAGTATAAGAGGGTAGGATAACTTGTCAATCACTATTGTTCCACATGCTGTGTCCAAAATCCCGATTCGTACTGTGTAACGAAAACTCTCACAATTTTCGTTCCTTTACGGTCATACTTTTCATTTACCTCGTATACTGTTTTTCGTGAGAGCTCGCTGATTGGTTCATCAGCTGATATTCGACAGGTAAGTATACCACATGATCTCTCATGCACGGCACATGGTTGTCGCTTCTCATGTGTTTCTGACCTTTGTGCTTGTGGCTTGTTTCATTCAGCTAATTAAATCATTTTTCTGCTCATTCTCATTATCTATGTCTGCTTGAATTCTTGTTCCAACTCTCAGTGTATTATTTCATATGTTTCTCAATGTATATTCGACAGAAAAGTGGTAAATTGAAATTGTATTTTTTGAATAAAATAGTTTCTTGTAATTTTGGTAAAATTGGCAACACCACTGTAATATCGAATTTATTTCGAGCGGAATAATTTAAGCAGGGAGATAGAAACAAAGAATCGCTCTCTTTTGACGAAGATCCATCCTAGAGATAAGACGTCGAGCAACTTTTTCTGATATGAACAAAACTACAGGTAACTGAATGGATTGCTTTTGAATATTGTTCTCTTTTCATTATAAATTCTAACTTTAATATTTTCTATTACCTAGGGAGTTTATTTCTATTTACTGAGGAAATTATTTTTCTTCATTAGAAAAATCATGTGATTGATTTTCCTTTGGTGAGACACCATGTGGTCTCACGTTATCTTTATCTTTATCTTTATCTTTATCTTCGATTGGCAATATCATCCTAGTATAGAAAGGACTAGTATTGACCAATTTTATCTTTAAACTCATGAACGAGTATTTCATGAGTGTATTGTTGATTTTTTCAGTGATCAAAAAAAGAAAATGTAGAACTTGTAATTATGAAGTTAGTTTCAGTCGGATTTTTTTTCTGCTTTCAGTTCCATTGGATCCTTCCAGATGTGAAATTATTTCACGAGGTGAAAACCAAATTTGGAGATATTAGAGCATTTGAGGCAGTCTGATAATGGAACTGACTGAATATCTGTAGTCTGAGGAAACAGGATTTTCTGAGCTGAATCCAGGATTGACTACGTTCTGAGGTGAGTAGCAAACTTTTATGAATCAAGACTATATGTCATATCTGTTGTAAAATATTGCTTGCTCATTGAAGAACATGTCAATCCACTCTGTTGGCTAGAAAATCGTGTTTCATAAAGATTATAAGTTCGATCAAATATTTTGATTTATCTGCAAGATCAAAAGCTACCTACCTTTTCAAATAGTAATAAACTTCAATATCTTGAATATCTTATTTACTTAATTTGATGCCATTCACTTATCTGCTAGTCAATATATCTTTTTCTCAATTAATTGAATTCGAACAACTCCGAATTACTCTCAGTATCTTAAATGTCTTATCGTTCATTCTATCGTGTATCTGATTCTATCTAGTATCTAATTTCTCTTTTTGCGTAATATTGCATCTTTTAATACAATGTTTCTTACATTATCTTTAGGATTGATGTTTGTCAAATTTGCAATTCTCTTCTTGTTAAATATTATCTTATCTTATTTTATCTTATCTCTCCCTATATTGTATATCATTGTATATAGTACTTCCTGATGAATATCTGTATATATGGTCACTTTATCTTTACTGGTTATTATCAGTTTTGTAAAATTCTGAAGAACTTGAAAGACTTGGTTTGAGTCTGATGGCACTTTTGACACTCCATTGAGGTTTCACGATCTTCTAAAATCACGTATCAGACAGATTCTGTTCGCTACATTGCTTTTAGCACAGCAGCAAGAAACGAAGAGTTCCTGCAACATTATCCAGTGGATTTGCAAGACTTCCAGAAAAGGAAACCTCCTGGGACATACGAGTTGACTGAAGTTCACCTGGTGGGTGAGTAGTTCGATGAACTGAGTAGTTGAACTCACTCCCAAAGAGATGTCAAAGTCCGACAGGAGGATAAAGAACCATCCAGAAATCCAGGAAACTCTTCAGGATGAAGTTCGATGGAAGTAATAAAACGTACTTTTTCTTGTGACATGATTATTTATGAAAATAAATGAAAATTTGAACGTTTCCAGTGCTTACGGCAGCTGTACATTGGAGGCACAGGAGTTGTGGGTAGATTGCGATTAAAGGAAAGGCAATTTTTGTAACATGGACAATCTCAAAAATTTTTATTGTTTTAAGGTTAGAAAAAAAAATGAATGAATCAAGTCTGCAAAAATTTGGACGCCACTGATTCTTTCAAGCAGTTCTTAGCTTTAGGTAAAAATCAGAAACCTGAAAAGAAATGTTGACAAGTGAAATAAAAGCAGGAATTTTACCTAGGAATTTTAATTTCATCTGAATTTCATTACCCATTAGTAATATGAATAACATGTATGTATGTACAGTGATTATTTACATGATTGAATCAAATATCCCTTACTCATGTGAAAAGTCCATAATCATAAGTTCATTCATCTTAAGAAGCAAAGAAAAAAAATACCCACCTGAAATGTACTGCAAGTCAAAATGTTTTCAGAATGTGATGACAAGTTGTCTAATGGTCAAAATACCCTTGGGAAAATTCATGAATTTTGTTTGAGCGCATGTGGTGTTAAAATTGATTTATCAGTAGGGCTTGGACAAATATCAATATGATCAAATATATTATTATTATATGATGAAGACTATAGGAAATTGATTCAATAAGGAGCTAAACTAAAAAAAACTGGTCTGCAAGTTATCCAGTGTTGATCCATAAATCCATGGCATGGTTCATTTAAAAAAAGAATAAAATCTCTTACAGTAGGTAGGTGAATGAAGAATGTAGATGACCAATCATAGCTGGTAGGTAGGTAGGTCAGTAGATCTTTCTATGGTGCGGAGTGTGGGGGCCAAAGACAGCAGTGCCCTAGGTACAGATGGCTGTAACACAACCTCTGACAGCAAAACTGGGAGCCTCACTCATCAGCACACCAGCAGAGTAGGATGAGCCCCATAACAGCATTTTAAAATCATCAGCGCAGGCCGAAGTGTCATCATTCAAGGTGAGGGAGAGTCTTCCAGGTAGAACCATACATAGGAGCCCTCGAGGAGCACGAGGGCTCATAACCAAAAAATGAGTTGAATCGCCTGCGGTCAAGAAAGTCGAAAAATACAAAAACATTTTTGAGTGGGATGCCTGGAATGCCAGCCCCATTTTTCCACAAAAAAAAACACTCTTCAAGAGTAATTTACTGAAAATTTTTGATTTTCTACCGAAGCATGCATCTTCTTGATCTGATGCCCAAAAAGAAGATGGAATCCGGAAAACAAAAAATTGGGAAAAATCTTTGACAAGATGACTAGATGTCAAGATTCCTGTCATGTTAAATTACCATCAATTGCGGAAGCGATCACGCCAGTATCACAGAATCGCGGCTGCGAAACGATGTTTGACGGCTGACGTCATACATACTACCTGACAACCAGATGAGAATGAACCATGAATGAACCACAAAGATTAGAAGGAAAGAATTTTAGTAAAAAAAGAAGACGAAAAGTTTCTGACATCTACATAATCCTAACCGCAATTAATTTGGAAATAAACATTGGATAACTTTGCGAAAATGTAGAAAATAAAATACTTATTTCATTGAATGAATACCCACAAGTATTGAGACGGATACTATATACAAGACAGGTAAGATCAACATATTTTTGAGAAAGTATATTGACCCAGTATCATACTATAGTGACTCATTTAGAAATATAACGCTGTCGTTCTATCTCTTGCAGGATTGGAGAATACAAGTTATTTTATTCAAGATTTTCAAGATCAATCTTCGATGAAACACAATGCTATATGATGGTTGACTGATTGTTCAGACATCCCCACTGAAATATGGTAAAATCCTAGCAGCTAATAATTGACATGTAAGTTTATTATCATTGTGTATCAAAGTATTTTTCAAATGTATCACTATAGAATAGTTGTTTAATGAACCTTTTATTTTGTTACAGATTCCTGAGATGCACTGCTAGAGGTGAATACAGTGAGAGACAGCGAGCATACAAGGTGGTGTCACAATCTTTAGGCTATATGAACTCTGTATGATAGTAAAAGAAATAAAAGTATGTGAACCATAGTAGTTAGTGTTTGAATATTATTAAAAATGACCAAACGAGTAACGTCTACATAGAGCTTACTTGTTGGAAAATAAGAACGTTACACTACCCCCCCACAAAAGAAAATAGTCTATCTTGATAGACTATTATCTGGACTATTGAATATTCCTTATGAAATACAAGAGTAAAAGAATAACTCAATGTTGAAGTCTTGTTTTCTTGAAATGGCATCACCATATCATTAAAACAAAATATCTATTCACAATATTATACATGAGGACAATTTTCCAAAATTGTTAAGTATCTAGAATGTGTTTCTGTGGCTTGATAACTACGTGTATCATCCGCCCTAATGGGTAAAAAATCGGTAAGTGTCATAATTGGTTAATGTCATGATTAGTAAGTGTCATAATTGGTAAGTGTCATGATTGGTAAGTGTCTTCCACGAACACTGAACTCATAAAATCACAAATCTCATGGAAATTTTGAAAAATCAACTATTTACAGAAAATATACAAAAAAATTTCATGGAAATTATTCCAACTCACGGAATTAATTCTTGCTATGGCCAAAGCAAAATTTAGGGTAAATCATACTAATGTTTCTCGCGATAAAACATCAATAGGGGCGCCTTAGGCTCGGGGCTAAAGAGTGATAGTGATTTTATAATCACAAAAAAAATCAATCTGACGTTGAGGAATCCTCATCAACATCAGGCGGTTCGTCAGGTCCTTGATAAGCTTTAAGGTCTTTGATGTGCCATTTGCCTACCTTGGAACCTGTGTCCAAATCGTCTAGGTCGTACACTAAACGTGAACATTTCTTCCTAACACGCGAAGAAATAAATCTAGGAGCAAGCTTAGCAGCGAACATTTCCCCTTTATTGGACTTGACCTTATTGCGCCGCCAAACCTTCTCCGTCTCCCACAAAAAATTCAACATTGCGTTCACGCAAGTTGTATGTTCGACAATTTTTTTCATATGCCTTATGACGTTTTTCTCGAACATCTACAAAAATATTACTTAAACCTTGGAGATTTGCAGCGTAGGCATTTCGATCTCCAGGAACTATCTCGATATCCTCTCGGGATTCGGTACCATTATAAAACTTTCCAGAAATAGGAACATGTCTAATTACCTAATGAAAATCCTAAATTATTCCAATGGGCTGCACAAAACAAGCGCCTCAAGTGCTTAGGTGAACCCTTGGGATAATAAAGGATAACTGTTATAAATTGTTAATATATCTAAGTATCTTGTTGAATCGAACGAATCAATAAATCAAATCAAATAAAAAAAAAATGAAAAAGAAAAAAAAATAAAAAAAAAAAGACTAAAAATGAAGGAGAATAACCAGTGACCTCATGTTTAGCGGTATTAAGAGCCTGACGAATTTTATGAATTTCTATATCCCAATCACGGTGTTCGTCAATATAGCTACGTATCGCTGTTTCAATCGTACGGTTATTCCTCTCCACAAAATTACACTGTGGTGACTAAACGGCATTATACCAAATTTTCTGGACTTCGTATTTGTCACACATCTTCTTGAAATTTTTACTAATAAACTGTACACCGTTATCGCAAATAATGTACTGGGGTACTCCATAATTCAAAAATACTTCATTTTCAACGATTCTCTCAATAAGAGGTGCTTTAGCATTCCTCAACGAGTACAAAAGATGATATTTGGGAAACCAATCTGAAATAACTAATATCCATCTATACTGTTTCTTCGAAGGTGGAAGTGGACCAATTAAATCCATTCCTATAATTTGAAAAGGCCAATTAACTTTTTTCTCATTCCCCATTAATCCCATTCGACCTGTACTGGGTGTTTTCTGAGCACCGCATACTTGACATGAACGTACAAACTTCAGAATATCCTGGCGCATTTTTGGCCAATAGAAACGTTCCTGTTCTCTGTGTAGAGTCTTATAGAAACCGAGGTGTGCACACAGTGGCATGTCATGACAAGACTTGATGACATCATGTCTTTGAGGCTTCGGAACCAAATACTTCCATTTTGTTAAATTTGATTTAACAGGTGAGTTCGAAGGTGCAAACTTAAACACAAAGTCGTCCTCTACTTTCCACTGTGGGAACTTCTCTGGATCTAGAGTAATTTTACTTCTCAAATTATCAACCAAGGATCGATCCTGTCGGTGTCAATGTCAAAATATGAAACCTCAAAATTTTCATTTTGTTCATTTTCTGGGATAATTCTGGATAAAAAATCTGGCAAAACATTATGACTTCCTGGACGATGTAACAAGTCGAAGGAATGTTGGCGCAATTTAACTGCCCACCTCTGAAGTTTTCCTGAAGGGTTTTGTAAGTTATTTAACCACAACAAAGAATAATGGTCTACAATAGCGGTAAATCTCACGCCCTCTATATATGGTCTAAATTTCTCGATACAAAAAATCAGAGCTAGAAGTTCCTTTTCAACCGTAGAAAAGTTACGTTCTGCCTTAGATAAAGTACGGCTAGCATAAGCTATAACCCGTTCATCCCCATCTATAATCTGAGTCAAAACCCCACCTAGGCCTGTATTTGAAGCATCACTCTGAATAGTAAATTTCTTACTGAAGTCGGGTTGAGACAAAATAGGTGATGAAATAAGAAGTTGTTTGATTTTTACAAAGGAAGCTTCAGCTTCTTCATTCCAGGTGACAAGTTGACTTTTCCTTTTACCCTTCAAATGGTCATTAATTGGTGATAAAACTGTAGAAAAATTCTGAATAAACCGGCGGTACCAGGAGCATAATCTCACGAATCTTTTAATTTTGGTAGCCGTCTTTGGTCGAGGATAATTAACCATACTAGCAATCTTATCAGGATCTGTGCGAAGAGAATTCGAACCCACGATAAAACCCAGAAACTTTAGTTCTGTCTTGAAAAATTCGCACTTTTCCAAATTAATAGTTGAATTTGCTTCAAGCAATTTGCTCTTTACTTCCTTCAGTAAACCAATGTGTTCTTCAAACGTGGAACCAGTGACAATAATGTCATCAATGTAGGAAAAAATTTTAGGTTCATACTTAGGCCCAAAAATCACATCAACCAAACGCTGTTGTGTTTGAGCGGCATTTGAAAGTCCGAAAGGCATAGTGACAAATTGGAATTGGCCCCTACCAATGACACTGAACGCAGTTTTCTCCCTAGAACTTGGGTCTAGAGGAACTTGCCAAAAAGCTTTTCGAAGATCAATAGATGAAATATACTTGGCATCTCTGAGTGAAGCTAAAATTCTTTCGATATTCGGAAGTGAATGACTATCATGCTTAGTTATCGAATTAATGGGACGTCCATCAAAGCAAAAACGGTACTCGTCGTTTTTCTTTTCGACCAAAAGTACAGGCGAACAATAAGGACTGTTTGACGGCTCAATAACTCCAATTCTCAACATTTCGTCGAGCTCTTTATTCAAGATGTTATGCATATATGGAGATAAAACAAACGGTCTCTTCCGAAACGGGGGTTCATCACCAGTGTCTATGGTGAGAGTAATTTTATTTGTTCGTCCTAACCTGGTCTTACTACTGATTTCGTTGAAAGACTTAATGACAGCTTCTGCCTGAGCTCGCTCGTCAGTTGAGAGCTCATCTAACGTCCACAAATTAGGCATTACTGTTGAAATATTCATATTTTCTACAACGTTAATAACATCATTACCAGATTGTATCTGCCAAGTGTTATCCTCAAAATCCACACAAATATTGAATTGCTCTGCAAAATCAACTCTAAAAATGAAAGCTTGTGGTAAGGAAGGAACAACCAAAGCATTAATTATTTGACAAAAATCTCCAATCACAATGGGTAAGTCAACTACACCTTTAACATTTTTCTGTGTACCATCTGCTGTACTGACATGTTTATTTGAAGCTCGAATTATTTTTAAATTTAAATTTTCCAAAATATTTAAACCACCAGATCCAACAATAGAAGCATTAGCTCCACTATCAAATAAAACTGTTATATCCTGATCAATCAGCTTAAGTTTTATATAAGGACGGTTATCTAATGGCTTACTTACAAAAACTGGCGAAATATCTATATTTGAATTTGAAAACTCACTTTCTGACTCAACAATTGGCTGAGACTCACAAATATAAGAATTCATTTCTGAATTACTCGAAAAAATACAATCACTATTTCCAGTGACCTGTCTGGAATTGAGACTTTGCTGGTCACATAACAAATCTCTCCTCGCTAGTTTCTTGATTTTGAGCACTCTGGACAATTCGCTGACTTGACATTGGGTAAAGCACATTTAAAACGAAAAACTTGTCGTTTAGCTTTACAGTCATGGAACAGGTGATTTGCTAAGTTGCAATTCCAGCAAACTACACTTTTACTTTCTCTAGAAGAATTTTTATCTTGTCTGCTTACATTTGAACTATTATTAAGTTGACTGAAGCTGCTCGAAGTTGATGGATTATTATTATCATTATATCTAGAATTATAATTCTGATTACTATTTTTAAAGGTTCTTCTGAAATTCCTGTTCTGAAAATGGTTTTTATTTTCATTCCTACTATTAACTCTATCATTACTGCGATAATCACTACTCTGTCCAGAGAGTTCAGAAACTTGAAAACTAGGAGAATTTTTATGTTTGAGAAAATTAGCTTCTTCTAACTTCCTACAGTATGCAGAAAATTCAGGAATTGTGTTGATGTCTATAAGAGCCAACTGACTAATGAAATCAGGCAGAAGATTCTCTCTTAAATATTTGACCTTGGTGACCTCTGCAGGAGTATGAGATAATCTACAAAAAAGTGCTTCCATATGGGCGATAAATATGGCTTCAGGTTCATTACGTTTCTGTTTCCTTTTTTTAACTTGCTCCCAAATTTCTTCATTCACGTTTAAATGCAGGAAGTCCCTTTTGAGGAGAGCAACAAGTGAGTCCCAATTGTTCACAAAAGATTTAATACTACGGAACCATACAAAGGCATCACCCTCAAAAAGCTCTACAGCTGAATCAAATAAGTTACTTTCTGACACTTTTCGTGACTGAGCAAGTTCAGTAACACGTTCTAAAAAATCATACAAAGTCCTAGAATCTCCATTAAATTTTATTCCTCAATTTGAAATTGGAACAGTACTTTTAGAACAATTCACTACTTGAGGGACAACATTTACTACAGGAGGGGTTGAAACATTACTGGTGTTAGCAGCTTCATTTACTTTGATATCACCATAAAGGTCAGCTTTCAGTGTTTAAGAGGTAGCAAAAGCCTCTGCCTTAAAAGTTTTAAATTCTGTCAACTGATTTTGAGCTACTCTACCTTCTATCAGTAGGAACTTTCCCAATCTGAGAATTCTTTTAGTTACATGAATGAGTCTAGACTTTGTTCTCAAAAAAAGATTATCGTTGGGGTCTCCAACGTCTGCAAAATCAATTACGTTTGCTGTAATTTGTGTGAAAGTACTATTGATATCATTCTGTTCTTTGACAAAATCGAAAGCATAACTTTCCAGATCAACTGTGTTATCAGGAGTCACTTCCTCTCTCTCCAAAAGTCTTCTTAGCATTTTACGTTTTTCAGAAACTGTACGTGTAGTGGTAACCTTACGAATTGCCAGCTCATATTCCAGTTCATAGTCTACCAAATGATTTACTTCAAATTTTTCCAAATCCATTTTTCCAAAATTATCAAAAAAAAATATTTATCAAAATATATTGTACCAAACAACACCTGTATAGTAACTCACTGTCTCTTCTGTACTCCAGGTAACAACCTGTATTTCAACCAAAAAATATATACAAGACAGCGTTAGTTTTCAGGGTAATCAAAAATTCAATTTCAATTATGAAATTCCAAGAAATTAATGAAAATCATCAGATTTAGCATACATTTGTGCATGTGCACATCATAATTCAAAAATATGTATCCAAATACAATCAAAAATTGACCATCTAGTTAGATGTCAAAAAAAAATCAGAAATCTATATCTCACTTGAGAAATCGCAAAAATTCAAGAGTCAAGATCGTCACCTTGAACTCACTAAAAAGAAAGAGACTAAATCTCATCCAAAACCGAACATAAGTTTCATGAAGAAAACTGAAAGTTGAATATCAGCTATATTGGCCAATTTCAATTCAACAACTTAATATAGAAATCAAGTATTGCAAAACAAAATATTGAAATAGTATTTACTGTTTTCTGTATTAAATCCAATAAAGTAAAATACAGTAAGTACCTTTAGCCAATAATAAAAAAAATATAATGTTATCTTTCAATAGGCACCATAAAAAGACTAAACTTTGATGATAAAGATATATGCTGAAAAAAAAATGAGACACTCCACCATCCATGTAAGTATCAATACCCAAAATATTGTAAATAATTACTGTACTGCTCAAGCAAAATATTCAATATAAAATTTCCTTTTTCACTTCACTGTCAACTTTTTTCGAAAATTGTATGCTACAAAAAAAATTGAATCAAGCAACCAGGCCCTACACGTTGAGACGCCATTTTGTGAAACGTACTTTTTTTTGTGACATGATTATTTATGAAAATAAATGAAAATTTGAACGTTTCCAGTGCTTACGGCAGCTGTACATCGGAGGCACAGGGGTTGTGAGTAGATTGCGATTGAAGGAAAGGCAATTTTTGTAACATGGACAATCTCAAAAATTATAATTATTTTTAAGTTAGAAAAAAAAAATGAATGAATCAAGTCTGCAAAAATTTGGACGCCACTGATTCTTTCAAGCAGTTCTTAGCTTTAGGTGAAAATCAAAAACCTGAAAAGAAATGTTGACAAGTGAAATAAAAGCAGGAATTTTACCTAGGAATTTTAATTTCATCTGATTTTCATTACCCATTAGTAATATGAATAACATGTATGTATGTACAGTGATTATTTACATGATTGAATCAAATATTTCTTACTCATGTGAAAAGTCCATGATTATAAGTTCATTTATCTTAAGAAGCAAAGAAAAAAGAAACCCACCTGAAATGTACTGCAAGTCAAAATGTTTTCAGAATGTGATGACAAGTTGTCTAATGGTCAAAAATCTATGCCTTGGGAAAATTCATGAATTTTGTTTGGGCGCATGTGGTGTTAAAATTGATTCATCAGTAGGGCTTGGACAAATATCAATATGATCAAATATATTATTATTATATAATGAAGACTATAGAAAATTGATTCAATGAGAAGCTAAACTAAAAAAAACTGGTCTGCAAGTTATCCAGTGTTGATCCATAAATCCATGGCATGGTTCATTTAAAAAAAAAAAAATCTCTTACAGTAGGTAGGTGAATGAAGAATGTAGATGACCAATCATAGCTGGTAGGTAGGTAGGTCAGTAGGTCTTTCTATAGTGCGGAGTGTGGGGTTCAAAGACAGCAGTGCCCTAGGTACAGATGGCTGTAACACAACCTCTGGCAGCAAAACTGGGAGCCTCACTCATCAGCACACCAGCAGAGTAGGATGAGCCCCATAACAGCATTTTAAAATCATCAGCGCAGGCCGAAGTGTCATCATTCAAGGTGAGGGAGAGTCTTCCAGGTAGAACATACATAGGAGCCCTCGAGGAGCACGAGGGCTCATAACCAAAAAATGAGTTGAATCGCCTGCGGTCAAGAAAGTCGAAAAATACAAAAACATTTTTGAGTGGGATGCCTGGAATGCCAGCCCCATCTTTCCACAAAAAAACACTCTTTAAGAGTAATTTACTGAAAATTTTTGATTTTCTACCGGAGCATGCATCTTCTTGATCTGATGCCCAAAAAGAAGATGGAATCCGGAAAACAAAAAATTGGGAAAAATCTTTGACAAGATGACTAGATGTCAAGATTCCTGTCATGTTAAATTACCATCAATTGCGGAAGCGATCACGCCAGTATCACAGAATCGCGGCTGCGAAACGATGTTTGACGGCTGACGTCATACATACTACCTGACAACCAGATGAGAATGAACCATGAATGAACCACAAAGATTAAAAGGAAAGAATTTCAGTAAAAAAACAAAACGAAAAGTTTCTGACATCTACATAATCCTAACCGCAATTTATTTGGACATAAACATTGGATAACTTTGCGAAAATGTAGAAAATAAAATACTTATTTTATCGAATGAATACCCACAAGTATTGAGACGGATACTATATACAAGACAGGTAAGATCAACATATTTTTGAGAAAGTATATTGACCCAGTATCATACTATAGTCACTCATTTAGAAATATAACGCTGTCGATCTATCTCTTGCAGGATTGGAAAATACAAGTTATTTTATTCAAGATTTTCAAGATCAATCTTCGATGAAACACAATGCTATATGATGGTTGACTGATCGTTCAGACATCCCCACTGAAATATGGTAAAATCCTAGCAGCTAATAATCGACATGTAAGTTTATTATCATTGTGTATCAAAGTATTTTTCAGATGTATCACTATAGAATAGTTGTTTAATGAACCTTTTATTTTGTTACAGATTCCTGAGATGCACTGCTAGAGGTGAATACAGTGAGAGACAGCGAGCATACAAGGTGGTGTCACAATCTTTAGACTATATGAACTCTGTATGATAGTAAAAGAAATAAAAGTATGTGAACCATAGTAGTTAGTGTTTGAATACTATTAAAAATGACCAAACGAGTAACGTCTACATAGAGCTTACTTGTTGGAAAATAAAAACGTTACAGTAAGTGTCCCCAATTGCATCAAAAACAAGTCCCAAGTTCATTTCAATCAAAACTTTGCAACATTTTTATATATATATATATTTTCTTGTAAATACATAGTCAATTTCACATGAAATTGATTTGTTAAGCTTGTGAATTTGTTTTACTGTTCTTCTCGCATAGATTGTTGGTTTTTGTATTTTAACCAGGAATAAAATACATGGCGCTCACTTAACTTATCTTATTTATCTTATCTCTGTTATATTATCTTATTTTGAAGGTATTTGAAAATAATTCAGAATTGCTAACAGACTTCACTTACTCACGATCCCACCGAATTTAGAGCAGCTCATAGGCAAAATAAAAAAAAATAAGTACAATCAATAAATTTTTATTTTAAAGTACAATAATTTTTATTGTACAAAAACTATGTTTTATTGGTACACAATTTTGACGCGCAAACGTGTTCACACATTAGGTGTTATGTGCTGATAGTTTGTTAGCTTTTTGGGGTCCTTTTTCTTTGTCAAAAAAAAATCTATGCATTTTGAACAGTATTTTTGATAACTAATGAATTTGATATCGATGTGGAATTATCTTTCAAAATTGATCATCTGAAATTTGTGAAATATCTCTATCACCTCTATCGTTTATCTCATATCTAGGTTGATCTATTTTTTTTTGTCTCTTGAATTTTCTTCAAAACGTATACACCCCTTTGACGAAGAGTTTTGAATAAAATCATAGGATCATTGAATCACCTTGTTTAACTTATCTCATTACAATATGATCTTCATTCATTAGGACAAATTGACAATGTTGAACTTTCAACTTTTCATTGGAGAAGTGGGGGTGTGTAACGATTTGTTGAATCGTCACTTGTTTTTAGATTCGATTCAAAATCATAACTATTTATGCTTCAATTGCTGATTTATTATTGTTTTCTATAATTTCATTTATCTCATTTGTTTTTCTTGAATTTCTTCTTTTTGGCTGCATCTTCTTTCTTTCCTTTCCATAGATGCAAGGGTAGGGGTGGGCCCACGTTTTTAATACACCAACTTAATGTTGTGTTGTATTGATAGGTTCACATTGAGTGTTTCTCTTTCTTCTTTCAGTTGACTTATTGGTTAGTAGAGCAGGCTTTTGAAGTGCACTTTCCTAAATGGAGTGACCTGCTGAAAACTTGTGTTGTCCTTTCTAAAAAAAGAAAAACACTCTAATGTTGAAACCTATTGAAATTGCTTGACAATAACATCGTCTTGCAAGCAACTTTCTTTTCTTTATCTGTTCCTTTTTCTTGATTTTCTTGGTCTAGCTTATGGGTTTCTTGTCGTCTTTTTTGGTTGGTAAAAGGCTTCCGAAGTGCATTTGATTCTGTTGGTTTCCTGAAAAATTTGTGACTTGGTGGAATTCGATTCGTGCTAAGCTCTGGAGTGCACATTTTCTTCATGGAATTCATTATAGATTAGATGACCTACTGGACCATTTTTTTCTTGATTGACTCACGACTTGAGTAAATATTTTGGGATGTTTTATTTTATCTTATGTGATAGACAAGATCATCAAGAACCTCTTTATCTTCATTATCTCATTCTGGTTTGTTTTCTTTGTTTTTTTTTTGAAGGTATAGTGTCTTGATATTTTTATATATAAGTATAGTGTTTTGATATTGTTCGACGATGGAAATTATCTTATCTTTCTTGAAGAATGTTCATATACCTATGTTGGGAGAATAATCATTGCTCTAAGTATCTTTTCTTGGTTTGAGTTTTTTTTTTCTCAATTTTCCTTAGTTGAAATGTCAGAACATGTATTTTCAAGATAATAATTTATCTTTCTACTTTTTTTTTTCTTTTTCTTCTTCATAGTTTCAGATCTTTACATCTTCAGATCTTTCAAGGGTAACTGCCTTCATTGTTTTTTTTTTTAATTTTCGATATAGGGACTCGTTGGTAATGGGTGTGAACTGCGTCCAGCCGAACTGTTTTTGATAACAGGACCGCTGATAGGGCAGGTTTTGGGGGGCAGCAGGTCGGCCCGACAGACAGACCTACGGGTGTCTGCTCACAGTGCTGGTTGGCTGCTACTGTGCCTTCTTGATTCAGCGTAATCCGTTTTGTTTAGGGGACGGCCCACAGTGTTACCAATGAGAACACTCCCGCTTCAAAGTTTCTTCCCGACTGGCTTCTCCAGTTGTTTCAGCTGGTAGGACTATTTCTACCCCAATTGTAAGGTGGCGATTGGTTTTTTGTTTGTCAATATATAATTATCTTGCTTGTTTTTGTTCCACATGTGACCTTCTGAGAGCAGGATCTTTCCCTCTGAGATGTGCTGGTGCGGGTGCTACCATGGAAGCTTGGGGGCGAGTAGGAGATGGATTGCTCAACGGCGCAGCACAACATCATGCAGCGAGAAGAGCATCCTGGCTGAGCTCTCATGGGGGCATTCGTTCCTCATTGATTGGACGGAGGGGGCCTCCTCTCACAAGAATCACATACCCTATCGCTCATATATTGCTGATGTTTCGCAGAGTGATAGTTTCAGTTTGGTTGATACTATGATTAACTAGGTTCATGGAAACTCTGTTCCTTCTCGTATAGTGAAACAAAATTTATCTTCACATTTTCAGGCCTTGAGTCATTATTCCCTGCCACTCATATTGCTAATATTTCGCAGAGTTGGTAGTTTCAGTGTGGTAAATGCTATAATTCACTAGGTGCATGAAAACTCTGTTCCTTCTTATATAGTGAAACAAAATTTTTCTTCACATTTTAGGCTTGAGTTTTTTCCCTACCACTCATTTTGTCATTGCAGATGTGCTGCAGAGTCGGTAGTTAAAGTCTGATAAATACTAGAATTTACTAGGTGCATTATGTAGATGTCCCTTCTCATTGGAGTAAAACAGAATTTTCATTATCTTTTTGGCATTTTTTGTACATTTAAAAATTTCTAGGATGACAAGTCATTTCTCTTTCCTTGCTTAATTGAAAATTTCAAGGTTTCAAAATTTTTCTGTGACTTCGGGTGATGTGTAACGAAAAATCTCACACTTGTGAATTTTCGTTCCTTTTCGGTGATACTTTTCATTTACCTGGTATACTGTTTTCCGTGAGAGCTCGCTGATTGGTTTATTAGCTGATATTCGACAGGTAAGTATACCACATGATCTCTCATGCACGGCACATGGTTGTCGCTTCTCATGTGTTTCTGACCCTTGTGCATGTGGCTTGTTTCATTCAGCTAATTAAATCATTTTTCTGCTCATTTTCACTATCTATGTCTGCTTGAATTCTTGTTCCAACTCTCAGTGTATTATTTCATATGTTTCTCTATGTATATTCGACAGAAAGGTGGTAAATTGAAATTGTATTTTTTGAATGAAATAGTTTCTTGTAATTCTGATGAAATTGGCAACACCACTGTAATATCGAATTTATTCCGAGCGGAATAATTTAGGCAGGGAGATAGAAACGAAGAATCGCTCTCTTTTGACGAAGATCCATCTAAGAGATAAGACGTCGAGCAACTTTTTCTGATATGAACAAAACTACAGGTAACTGAATGGATTGCTTTTGAATATTGTTTTCTTTTCATTATAAATTCTAACTTTAATATTTTCTATTACCTAGGAAGTTTATTTCTATTTACTGAGGAAATTATTTTTCTTCATTGGAAAAATCATGTGATTGATTTTCTTTTGGTAAGACAGCATGTGGTCTCACGTTATCTTTATCTTTATCTTTATCTTCGATTGGCAATATCATCCTAGTATAGAGAGGACTAGTATTGACCAATTATATCTTCAAACTCATGAACGAGTATTTCATGAGTGTATTTTTGATTTTTTCAGTGATCAAAAAAAGAAAATGTAGAACTTGTAATTATGAAGTTAGTTTCTGTCGGATTTTTTTTCTGCTTTCAGTTCCATTGGATCCTTCCAGATGTGAGATTATTTCACGAGGTGAAAACCAAATTTGGAGATATTAGAGCATTGGAGGCATTCTGATAATGGAACTGACTGAATATCTGTAGTCTGAGGAAACAGGATTTTCTGAGCTGAATCCAGGATTGACTACGTTCTGAGGTGAGTAGCAAACTTTTATGAATCAAGACTATATGTCATATCTGTTGTAAAATATTGCTTGCACATTGAAGAACATGTCAATCCACTCTGTTGGCTAGAAAATCGTGTTTCATGAAGATTATAAGTTCGATTAAATAATTTGATTTATCTGCAAGATTAAAAGCTACCTACCTTTTCAAATAGAAATAAACTTCAATATCTTAAATATCTTATTTACTTAATTTGATGCCATTCACTTATCTGCTAGTCAATATATCTTTTTCTTAATTAATTGAATTCAAACAACTCCGAATTACTCTCAGTATCTTAAATGTCTTATCGTTCATTCTATCGTGTATCTGATTCTATCTAGTATCTAATTTCTTTTTTTGCGTAATATTGCATCTTTTGATACAATGTTTCTTACATTATCTTCAGGATGGATGTTTGTCAAATTTGCAATTCTCTTCTTGTTAAATATTATCTTATCTCATTTTATCTTATCTTTCCCTATATTGTATATCATTGTATATATTACTTCCTGATGAATATCTGTTTATATGGTCACTTTATCTTTACTGGTTATTATCAGTTCTGTAAAATTCTGAAGAACTTGCAAGACTTGGTTTGAGTCTGAGGGCACTTTTGACACTCCATTGAGGTTTCACGATCTTCTAAAATCACGTATCAGACAGATTCTGTTCGCTCTATTGCTTTTAGTACAGCAGCAAGAAACGAAGAGTTCCTGCAACATTATCCAGTGGATTTGCAAGACTTCCAGAGAAGGAAACCTCCTGGGACATACGAGTTGACCGAAGTTCACCTGGTGGGGAAGTAGTTCGATGAACTGAGTAGTTGAACTCACTCACCAAGGAGATGTCAAAGTCCGACTGGAGGGAAAAGATCCATCCAGAAATCCAGGAAACTCTTCAGGAAGAAGTTCGATGGGAGTAAGTGTCCCCAATTGCATCAAGTTAGTTTCTGTCGGATTTTTTTTCTGCTTTCAGTTCCATTGGATCCTTCCAGATGTGAGATTATTTCACGAGGTGAAAACCAAATTTGAAGATATTAGAGCATTGGAGGCATTCTGATAATGGAACTGACTGAATATCTGTAGTCTGAGGAAACAGGATTTTCTGAGCTGAATCCAGGATTGACTACGTTCTGAGGTGAGTAGCAAACTTTTATGAATCAAGACTATATGTCATATCTGTTGTAAAATATTGCTTGCACATTGAAGAACATGTCAATCCACTCTGTTGGCTAGAAAATCGTGTTTCATGAAGATTATTAGTTCGATTAAATAATTTGATTTATCTGCAAGATTAAAAGCTACCTACCTTTTCAAATAGAAATAAACTTCAATATCTCAAATATCTTATTTACTTAATTTGATGCCATTCACTTATCTGCTAGTCAATATATCTTTTTCTTAATTAATTGAATTCAAACAACTCCGAATTACTCTCAGTATCTTAAATGTCTTATCGTTCATTCTATCGTGTATCTGATTCTATCTAGTATCTAATTTCTTTTTTTGCGTAATATTGCATCTTTTGATACAATGTTTCTTACATTATCTTCAGGATGGATGTTTGTCAAATTTGCAATTCTCTTCTTGTTAAATATTATCTTATCTTATTTTATCTTATCTTTCCCTATATTGTATATCATTGTATATATTACTTCCTGATGAATATCTGTTTATATGGTCACTTTATCTTTAATGGTTATTATCAGTTCTGTAAAATTCTGAAGAACTTGCAAGACTTGGTTTGAGTCTGATGGCACTTTTGACACTCCATTGAGGTTTCACGATCTCCTAAAATCACGTATCAGACAGATTCTGTTCGCTCTATTGCTTTTAGTACAGCAGCAAGAAACGAAGAGTTCCTGCAACATTATCCAGTGGATTTGCAAGACTTCCAGAGAAGGAAACCTCCTGGGACATACGAGTTGACCGAAGTTCACCTGGTGGGGAAGTAGTTCGATGAACTGAGTAGTTGAACTCACTCACCAAGGAGATGTCAAAGTCCGACAGGAGGGAAAAGATCCATCCAGAAATCCAGGAAACTCTTCAGGAAGAAGTTCGATGGGAGTAAGTGTCCCCAATTGCATCAAAAACAAGTCCCAAGTTCATTTCAATCAAAACTTTGCAACATTTTTGTATATATATATTTACTTGTAAATACATAGTCAATTTCACATGAAATTAAATTGTTAAGCTTGTGAATTTGTTTTACTGTTCTTCTTGCATAGATTGTTGGTTTTTGTATTATAACCAGGAATAAAATACATGGCGCTCATTTATCTTAACTTATCTAATTTATCTCATCTTATGTATATCTCATCTTATCTAATAATAATCTAAAGAAGGTTTCAGATTTGCTAACAAATTTCACTTACTTATAAAGATGAATAAGTACAATCAATAAATTTTTATAAGTACAATAATTTTTATTTTACAAAACTAAGTTTTATTGGTACAACTGATACCATGACCTTGCCTAACGTAGGAATTCTTCTGCCTCCGACTGCGAATAAGAATTTACTGATCAAGTTTGGAGTATAGCTGCTAATCAGTTCCTTGCTTACAATATTTCGTTCCGCCCCAGTGTCTGATATTATTTTAGTAACTTTATTGTCAACCAGTCCGTCAATCGTCAAAATATTATATGGTCTACACCACACTGTTTTACCACTAACCAAACCGATTTATTAACGCCTCGACACGTGTTTCGCTAACTATGTTAGCATCTTCAGGAGCAGATTAAAAGTTTTAATCTTCTCCTGAAGATGCTAACATAGTTAGCGAAACACGTGTCGAGGCGTTAATAAATCGGTTTGGTTAGTGGTAAAACAGTGTAGTGTATTATCGTGCCAAAGGTTCCAGTCTTCGATATATTATATGGTCTAGTTTGATTGGGCACCCCGTTTGTAGATAGGACGACACGGGGGTTTAATTGTGGCGTCCATTGACGTTTGGGTTCTGTCTGCTCCGACAACTAGCAGGAAAATGGCCCACTCTCCCACAATTGTAGCACTTGGGTCTGCCATCTGTAGTTCGTGTATTGGGGATATAAGGATAGTTATGCTGATTTGTGTGATTCTGCCTGTTATTTTGAGAATTATCCCTGATTCCCGTTTGGTAGTTTTGTTGAGAATTCTAGGGTTATTCTGTGGTGAATCATTGTAGTTATTGAATCTTTGTCCTGAAAATTGATTGTTCTGATTCTGGTTATAATTAGGACGTTGCTGATAGAAGAAGTTTGGCCTTTGGTTTCCTCGGAACTGCTCATTTTGTTGGCTCCTGGATTGATAATGATTCGAATAATTAGTATACCTGGGTTGAAAATTGTTACGTTGGTTATACTGGTTTTTTTGAGGACTATTCGTTGAATTTTGGTGAGTAGGGTCCATACTAGATCCTGTATTACCTCGTGTGGCTAGTGGAATGGAATTCAGGGATGATTTTGACATTATATCGTCCAATTTGTTTATGATGTTTTTGAAACTATCCATATTCATGATATTCTGGTATCACCAATCTGTAGGCTGCATAAACCTCTGGTTTGATTCCGTTTTCGAAAAACTTGCGAAATTTATCAGGGTTCAATGATGGATCATATTCGTAGAACATTGTCTTCAAATCGTAAAAGTAGGACTTGACCGATTCGTTATCCCCTTGCTTCCTATGGAGTGGGCGGCTTTCCAAACTTATCTTGTTGTCCTCGTCTCCGAATTCATTCACGAAGTCGTTGCTGATTGTCGTCCAGGTGTTTTGAGCATTTCCCTGCTGTTCACCGTAAATTTTATACCAGATATTCGCTGCATCTTCCAGGAAAGTTCCCAAGTGATAAATCTTCAGCTTGTCATCCCAACCGTTTGCTATCGCTGTACGCTCATAGCTTTTAATCAAGGAATTGGCATTTCCTCTGCTTGGGTTGAGGGTCTGGGGTGATATAAAACTAGGGGTGGCCGCTGTCTTCGCTGCCAAAAAGGCTTCACTTAAGGTAGTATCTGCCATAAGTTTTACAAGGGGCTGTCGATTCTGTGGTGCGGTTTTTATCGGGTCCTGGCTTCTTCCCACTGAGTTCTTTTCGTCCTCGTCGCTACCTGAGTCGGTTTCGTCTCTCTGATCTCTGAGCGGAGTCTCGAAATAACTGTCTTTTACCTCGGAACCTCTGATTAGTTCCTCTTCGTTATGCGGCTGGCTCGAAGACTGATGAGCTCCGTCGTCCAGGCCACTAGCCTGCTCGATGCTATCTTTGGTAGTGTTTTCGATGAGGGCAAAATTTTGAAATTCTAGGGGAGGTTTGTTGTCAAGAAGCAAAGAGTTTACCTGTTTGTTTATAGGACTGGGGCAAACTATGGTTGGGGAGCGCGAGGTTTGTGCAGATTCACCAAAAATGTTCAGGGGGGGGAGTTCGGGGTTGCTGAATAATTCTGTGCTGCGATGATTTGGCTGAAAGTTATCTGCTTTCTGCTCGTTTGTTTTCACGTTGAGGAGGAATGTATCACCACGAGTGAAGGGTTTCTGACCTGGCATTCCTAAGTGCGCACCAGGGTTACTAGCCTATTATATTTTTGTAGATACTATATATACTCCAGAATAATTCTTTTTTCCACATATTTTATCGTCAAGGTATAGTTATAGCTTGGAGTATTACTTATTCATAATATATAGGGTGATATTGATAAGGTTATCTAAGGTTATCTATTAGGTTAGCAAGTAAGGATTAATCTTAAATTCTACCAACTAGAGAAAAAAAATCGTACCTCTTATATCTCTTGTCTTTAGTGTTTTGCATCAAAGTTTATTGGATATCTATCAACTTACTCACATTAAATCGTCTTACTCAATTCCCGATGCAAAAATCAAAGGATAAGAAAAAATAAAAATTAATAAAACACCTATGTGAAACCTATATTAACTAAAAAATAACCTTTTCTTTTCCAAATGTACCTATTCTTCTAAATTCAGTCTTCACCAAATAATCTTCTCATTTTCAACTGTAATTTTTCTTCGCGTGTTAATTGAATTGTGGGAGTTACAGGGCGTACTGGCATTTCTTCAGTGGGGTAAAATATCTCGAGGTTGTTTCCAAAAGTTTCCACTTAACGTGATAAGTCAATG
This sequence comes from Phaedon cochleariae, assembly GCA_918026855.4. Taxonomy (NCBI): domain Eukaryota; kingdom Metazoa; phylum Arthropoda; class Insecta; order Coleoptera; family Chrysomelidae; genus Phaedon; species Phaedon cochleariae. The sequence continues at coordinate 15,958,043 of OU896722.1, read as the reverse complement.
CTTACTATACATTTTTGAGATTTCTGCGTTCTTTCCAATAATTCTTGTTGAATTTTTCTTGCTTCATTCAGTGAACGTTGTCGACGACTAGGATGTTTTCGAGCCATTGCAATGAAATTTAAGCAAAGTGAACAAATTAGTAGGAAATCGTTTATTGGATATCGTGCCCACTGTATGATTATAAATCAGAGTGAGCTGAAAGTGGACAGTTATCCTCTAATCAGGCAATCATTGACCCATTCATGATGCTCAATCCCAAGCTGATACTGACGAGACAGGTATAGGAATGTATGTACCAATAATAAATCAGTAGGTTTGATTTAGGGTGGCTCTACTTGTACACAATCTTCAAAATATGTTATTGGTTATCGCTTAGAAGCTGGTACTGACTAGACAGGTATTCTTCATGATTAGAGAATATCGATGATATCTTCCCAAGCTGAAGTAAGACAGGTATAGGGCAGAATCATTCATAATTCAAGAATTGTGACGTAGTGAGAAGAAAGAGAAAAACAAAAAAAATAAGGAGATATTGAAATTGAACATAATTTTTACTATTTATGCATGTATCTCACTGAATATTGTCGAGGACGCCCTGTATATTGAAATATAGAGAAAAAAATTAAAAAACTCTAGGTACACCTGGATGTTCAGTGATTGAGGATTGATAGTGCGCAAACAAATCATGAAATATATATTAAACGAGCTTAAAAATGAGGTTGTGCTTCATTTGGATTGAAAAAGTGTACTGATTTGATATTTGAGAAAACTATATTATATTTATATCACTTGAACTGATAGTGGATTGCTGAAACAAAACGCTCTGTATATCTCTGCATGAAAATCGAATTAGTTTCACAAAGACCCAAGTAAAAAATAATCAAAAATTATCTGTAGCTCACTTATCTAAAACCCAAATTGAAATAGTTATAGTTTCCCAAAGAAACTCATCAAAAACGCCAAGTAAAATGGAAATTAGTTTAGTTAGAAAATATGAAAAAATCGAGTATGCTGATGTGATAAAGTTGACTTGAAAGTGAATTAAAAAGGGGATTATTGGAACAGATCATTGAAATCTTCATATTTAGAAATGAATGGTGGTTGGATGGGTGAAATTGTTTCATAAATCGTGACAAAATCAACTGGAATAATGGAAAAACAAAATTAGAATGACCTGAATAGATTGACTATGGAGAGTTAATCTGTGGGAAGGAGCAAATGCGCCTCCACCACGTGTCGCAACTCAGATGTTTGACCTCCTATGGGTCGTAACTTGGCTACTCGCTTGGCTTAATGAGAGGATTTTTGATCATTTCACCATCCAACCTCATTCACCCTCAAATGAAGAGACTGGACAGTGTTCATAGAAAAATAACATTTATTAATTGAATGGAAAGTTTCATGAATAAATGCTGCCACATGGCAGGTTAACAAAAAAAAAAAGGAACAACGCACAACAACACTGGGAAAAACCAGCACTCACATTATAACGTCTAGCAGGAGGTTGACCAGCAGGCTTGAAGTTGGGAGGACGGCGAACATTTTCAGTTGATTTTCACTAGAACGACTTGTGTCGATAACGAATTATAAATGATGAATCAATGCCCCATCGATTCGGGTACTATTTATATTCAGAATCGATGCTAGGTTCGCTATTTTCCACAATGGGAACGGTCGTTAGCATTCGATACCGCTTACCTAGGTATTATCGCCGCGGTAAGCGATTACTTTGCAAATTATAAATGATGTCTATGAACTCCGCTGGCCTGATCGAACTGCAATGTACTGAATGTTTTAATTTGGAAAAGTTGGTTAATGATAAAAGATCTTGAAACGTACGAGAGTTTGAGTGGTGTTAATCTCTAGGCATTTATACTTCTTGACAATATGTCCTTCGAAGTCGTCTTATATGGTCAGTGCGATCGTATCTGCTATAGCTCTAGGCATGTCAGATGCTAGAATGCAGAGGTACAGTGTAAACATAGTGGGAGTCGAAGTTTCTTGTTCTGCCTGTTGTGTGCGTTATACCCGCTTCGATGTCGTCTCATATGATCGTTGTGGATTAATATGCTCCAAATATATCCATGTAAGATGATATAATACATAGATACAGTGTGCGGACTGAAGTTTTCGAAGTATCTTCACTCGCTTTTTGTTCTCATCATGAGTCCATCAAAGTCGTCTTATATGGTCAGTGCGATCGTATTTGCTATAACTGTAGGCATGTCAGATGCTAGAATGCAGAGGTACAGTGTGAACATAGTGGGAGTCGAAGTTTCTTGTTCTGCCTGTTGTGTGCGTTATACCCGCTTCGATGTCGTCTCATATGATCGCTGCGGATTGATATGCTCCAAAGATATCCATGTAAGATGATATAATACATAGATACAGTGTGCGGACTGAAGTTTTCGAAGTATCTTCACTCGCTTTTTGTTCTCATCATGAGTCCATCAAAGTCGTCTTATATGGTCAGTGCGATCGTATTCGCTATAACTGTAGGCATGTCAGATGCTAGAATGCAAAGTTACGGTGTAAACATATTCGAAGTCGAAGTTTCTTGTTCTGCCTATTGTGTGCGTTATACCTGCTTTGATGTCGTCATATATGATAGTTGCGAACTCATATGCTCTAGAGGTATCCATGTGAGATGATAGAATACAGAGATACGGTGTGCAGACTGATTATGTCGAAGTATCTTTACTTGCTTATTGTTCTCATTATATGTCCTTTGATGTCGTCCTATATGGTCAGTGTGATCGTATCTGCTATAACTGTAGGCATGTCGGATGCTAGAATGCAAAGTTACAGTGTTAATATAGTCGAAGTCGAAGTTTCTTGTTCTGCCTGTTGGGTGCGTTCTACGCGTTTGCATGTCGTTTCATATGATCGATGCGAACTGATATGCTCCAGAGGTATCTATGTGAGATGATAAAATACAGAGATACAGTGTGCAGACTGATGTTGTCGAAGTCTCCTCACTCGCCTATTAATCTCGTTATATGTCCTTCAGAGTCTTTCAATATGGTCATTGCCATCGTATCTGTTTCAACTGTAGGCATGTCAGATGCTAGAATTCAGAGCCACAGTGTGAACAAAGTCGAAGTCGAAGTTTCTTGTTCTGCCTGTTGTGCTCGATTTGATGTCGTCTCATATGATCATTGAGAACTGATATGCTCGAAAGGTATCAATGTGAGATGATAGAATACAGGGATAAAGTGTGCAGACTGATGTTGTCGATGTATCTTCACTCGCCTATTGTTCTCGTTATATGTCCTCCGAAGTCGTCTTATATGGTCAGTGCGATCATATCTGCTATGGCTGTGGAAAGTCAGATGCTAGAATGAGGAGTTACAATGTGAACATAGTCGAAGTCGAAGTTTCTTGTTCATCCTGTTGTGTGAGTTATGCCCGCTTCGATGTCGCCTCATATGATCGTTGCGAACATATATGCCCCAGAGGTATCCATGTGAGATGATGAAACACAGAAATACAGTGTGCAGACTGATTTTGTCAAAGTATCTCAACTTGCCTATTGTTCTCGTTATATGTCCTTCGAAGTCGTCTTATATGGTCAGTGCGATCGTACCTGCTATTGTTGTGGGCATGTCAGATGCGAGAATGCGGAGTTACAGTGTGAACAAAGTCGGAGTCGAAGTTTCTTGTTCTGCCTGTTGTATGCGTTATACCCGCTTCGATGTCGTCTTATATGATAGTTGCGAACATATATGCTTCAGAGGTATCTATGTGAGATGAAAGAATACAGAGATGCTGGAATGCGAAGTAACGGTGTGAACGTAGTCGAAGCCGAAGTTTCTTGTTATTCCTGTTGTGAGCGTTATCTTGATTCAGGATACACTAGACAATGTCTACCTATATGATGTATAACCGACTTATTATCAAGATTGATAAGATTCGAAGTTTTGGCGAACACGCCGGTTTACCGACTCTTGATTGTTGGAATCTAAGTTTAGTAGATATGAAAAAGTACAGTACTCCACTCGCATATAATGAGCTGTCAGATATACTCCCTGAATGGGCATTTGAGATGCTAGAATGCAAAGTTACAAAGTTAACATAGTCGAAGTCGAAGTTTCTCGTTCTTCCAGGTGTGTGCGTTATACCCGCTTCGATGTCGTCACCCCAATAAACTCAGCAGAACCACTTCAATATTCTGGGTTTGCAATAGTACTATAATTTGTTACTAATTTAGTACCAATTTATTATCATATTCGCAAATTTATTACTCTTCATTGAACAGAAAAAACCAACGGCTCTGCTAGCTTTATGTCAACCTAGCAGAACCATAGCTGAAAATTTGATATTTTGAAAATTTTAAATATACCATAATTTATAACTATTTTATTACTAACTTATAACTATAATCACGAATTTTTTACTCATCATTTCAAGGAAAAAAACGACGATTTGTCTATCTCGATCTCAACCTAGCAAAACCAAAACTCAAATCACATGTTCTTTGAAATTCTGTTGTATCATCGATAAGTTACTAATTTATTACTAATTTATTACCACATTCGCAAATTTCTAACACTTCATTCAACAGGGAAAACCAACGGCTCTGCTAGCTTGCTGTCAACCTAGCAGAGCCATAGATAAACAATTATTATTTTGAAAACTTCAAATATACCATAATTTATTACTATTTTATTACTAACTTATAACTATAATCACGAATTTTTTACTCATCAATTCAAGGAAAAACAAACGACGATTTTCTTAATTCAATAGCATTTAAAAAACATGCAAACATGCGATTTGAGTTTTGGTTCTGCTAGGTTGAGATCGAGATAGACGAATCGGCGTTTTTTTCCATAAAATGATTAGTGAAAAATTCGTGATTATAGTTATAAGTTAGTAATAAATTAGTAATGAATTATGGTATATTTGAAGTTTTCAAAATAATAATTGTTTAGCTATGGCTCTGCTAGGTTGACAGCGAACTATAGCAGAGCCGTTGGTTTTCCCTGTTAAAGGAAATGTGAAATTTGCGCATGTGGTAATAAATTAGTAATAAATCAGTAACTTATCGATGATGCAACAGAATTTCAAAAAACTTGTAATCTGAGTTTTGGTTCTGCTAGGTTGAGATCGAGATAGACAAATCGTCGTTTTTTTTTCTTGAAATGATGAGTAAAAAATTCGTGATTATAGTTATAAGTTAGTAATAAAATAGTTATAAATTATGGTATATTTAAAATTTTCAAAATATTAAATTTTCAGCTATGGTTCTGCTAGGTTGACATAAAGCTAGCAGAGCCGTTGGTTTCTTCTGTTTAATGAAGAGTAATAAATTTGCGAATATGATAATAAATTAGTACTAAATTAGTAACAAATTATAGTACTATTGCAAACCCAGAATATTGAAGTGGTTCTGCTAAGTTTATTGGGGTGATGTCGTCCCATATGATCGTTGCAAATTTTCATGCCCAGAGGTATCTATGTGAGATGATAGAATACAGAGATACAGTGTGCAGATTAATGTTGTAGAAGTATCTCGCTTGCCTATTGTTCTCGTTATAGGTCCTTCGAAGTCGTCCTATATGGTCACTGCGATCGAATCTGCGATAACTGTAGGCATGTCAGATGCTAGAATGCAAAGTAACAGTGTATACATAGTCGAAGTCGAAGTTTCTTGTTCTGCCTGTTGTGTGCATTATACCCGTTTTGATGTTGTCTCATATCAATCAATCAATCAACTTCATCATTCCCAAGAAACAACATTTGTTCATAGCACTGAACATAGTGGATACATGAATATTTTTGACAAAATAAGATAAAGAAGACAGTAAAATAAGACTCACACTCGAAAAGGATCTTTTTTTTTCAAGTTCAAATGAAAATGATCCTCATTTGACTCAGCTGTTTGGTACACAATTGAAAACTTTAGTAGTTGTACCAGAAAACTATAAAAATGAGATAAGAAGTCATCATTACAGGAGTAGATGTTTCTTGAATTCTCTTTCAAATTTTTCAATCTTATTGATCAGCTTCAAGTTATTTGATGCGAACTGATATGCCCCACAGAAATTCATGTTAGATGAAAGAAAACAGAGATACAGTGTGCAAACTGATGTTGTCGAAGTATCTCAACTATTGTACTCGTTATATGTCCTTCGAAGTCATCTTATATGGTCAGTGCGATCGTTTCTACTATAGCTGTAGGCATGTCAGATTCTAGAATGTGAAGTTACAGTGTGAACATATACGAAGTCAAAGTTTCATTTTCTGCCTATTGTGTGAGTTATAACCGCTTCGATGTCGTCTTATATGATCTTTGTGACCTAATATGCTTCGGAGGTATCCATGTGAGATGATAGAATACAGAGATACATTGTGCAGACTGATGTTGTCGAAGTATCCTCACTTGCCTATAAATGTCGTTCTATGTCCTGCACAGTCTCTCTTTATGGTCAGTGCGATCGTATCTGTTTCAACTATAGGCATGTCAGATGCTAGAATTCAGAGCCACAGTGTAAACAGAGTCGATGCGACGTTTCTTGTTCTTCCTGTTGTATTCGTTATTCCAGTTCTGATGTCGTCTCATATGATCTTTGCGAACTGATATGCTCCAATGATACCCATGTAAGATGAAAGAATACAGGAATACAGTGTGCTGACTGATGTTGTCGAAGTATCTCAACTTGCCTATTGTTCTCGTTATGAGTCCTTCAAAGTCGTCTTATATGGTCAGTGCGATCGTCAGATGCTAGAATGCTAAGTTGAAGAGTGAACATAGTCGAAGTCAAAGTTTCTTGTTCTGCCTGTTGTGTGCCTTATACCCGATTCGATGTTAACTCATATGAGCGTTGCGAACTACCATGCTCCAAAGGTATCCATGTGAGATGATAGGATACAGAGATACAGTGTGCAGACTGATGTTGTCGAACTATCTCCACTTGCCTATTTGTCTCGTTATATGTCCTTCGGAGTCGTCCTATTTGGTCAGTGCGATCGAATCTGCTATAGCTTCAGGCATGTCAGATGCTGGAATGCTAAGTTACAGTGTGAACATATTCGAAGTCGAAGTTTCTTGTTCTGCCTGTTGTGTGCGTTACACCGGCTGTGATGTCTAATGTGATCGTTGCGAACATATATGCTCCAGAGGTATCTATGTGAGATGATAGAATACAGAGATACGGTATGCGGACTGATATTGTCGAAGTATCTTCACTTGCCTATTCTTCTCGTTGTATGTCCTTCGAAGTCGTCCTATATGGTCAGTGCGATCGTATCTGCAATTACTGTAGGCATGTCAGATGCTGGAATGCCAAGTTACAGTGTAAACACATTCGGGATCGAAGTTCCTTGCCCTCCCTGTTGTAAGCGTTATTTCGATACAGGGAACACTAGACAATGTCAACCTACAAGATGTATATCCGACTTATTATCCAGATTGATAAATTCGAAGTTTTGGCGAACACGCCGGTTTACACACTCTTGATTATTAGAATCGAAGTTTTTGGTGGATATGGAAAAGTATAGTACTCCTCTCGCATATAATGAGCTGTCATATATACTTCTCGAATGGGCATTTAAGATGCTAGAATGCAAAGTTACGAAGTAAAGATAGTCGAAGTCGAAGTTTCTTGTTCTGCTCGTTGTGAGCGTGATACCCGCTTCGATATCGTCTCATATGATCGTTGCGAACTTATATGCTCCAGAGGTATATGTGAGATGATAGAATACAATTATACAGTGTGCAGACTGATGTTGTCAAAGTATCTCCACTTGCCTATTGTTCTTGTTATATGTCCTTCGAAGTCGTCTTATTTGGTCAGTGCGATCTTATCTGCCATAGCTTCAGGCATGTCAGATGCTAGAATGCAAAGTTACAGTGTATACATATTCGAAGTCGAAGTTTCTTGTTCTGCCTGTTGTGTGCGTTATACCCGATTTGATGTCGTCTCATATGATCGATGCGAACTGATATGCTCCACAGAAACTCATGTGAGATGATAGAATACAGAGATACAGTGTGCAGACTGATGTTGTCGAAGTATCTTCACTTGCCTATTGTTCTCGTAATAAGTCCTTAAAAGTCGTCTCATATGGTCAGTGCGATCGTCAGATGTTAAAATGCTAAGTTACAGAGTGAACAAAGTCGAAGTCGAAGTTTCTTGTTCTGCCTGTTGTGTGCGTTATACCCGATTCGATGTCAACTCATATGATCGTTGCGAACTACCATGCTCCAAAGGTATGTATGTGAGATGATAAAATACAGATATACAGTGTGCGGACTGATGTCGAACTATCTCCACTTGCCTATTTTTCTCGTTATATGTCCTTCGGAGTCGTTTTATTTGGTCAGTGCGATCGTACCTGCCATGACTTCAGGCATGTCAAATGCTAGAATGCAAAGTTACAGTGTATACATATTCGAAGTCGAAGTTTCTTGTTCTGCCTGTTGTGTGCGTTATACGCGTTTTGATGTCGTCTCATATGATCGATGCGAACTGATATGCTACACAGAAACTCATGTGAAATGATAGAATACAGAGATACAGTGTGCAGACTGATGTTGTCGAAGTATCTTCACTTGACTATTGTTCTCGTTATAAGTCCTTCAAAGTCGTCTCATATGGTCAGTGCGATCGTCAGATGCTGAAATGCTAACTTACAGAGTGAACAAAGTCGAAGTCAAAGTTTTTTGTTGTGCCTGTTGTGTGCGTTATACCCGATTCGATGTCAACTCATATGATCGTTGCGAACTACCATGCTCCAAAGGTATCCATGTGAGTTGATTGAATACACAGATACAGTGTGCAGACTGATGTCAAAGTATCTCCACTCGCCTATTGTCTTTGTTTTATGTCCTTCGAAGTCGTCCTATCTGGTCAGTTCGATCGTCAGATGCTGGAATGCAAAGTTACAGAGTTAACATAGTCGGAGTTGAAGTTTCTTATTCTGCCTGTTGTATGCGTCATACCCGATTCGATGTCAACTCATATGATCGTTGCGAACTACCATGCTCCAGAGGTATCCATGTGAGATGATAGAAGATACAGTGTGCAGACTGATGTTGTCAAAGTATTCTCACTTGCCAATTGTTCTCGTTATATGTCCTTCGGAGTCGTCTCATATGGTCAGTGCGATCGTACTTGCTATTGCTGTAGGCATGTCAGATGCAAAAATGCTGAGTCACAGTGTGAACATATTCGAAGTCAAAGTTTCTTGTTCTGCCTATTGTGTGAGTTATTAACGCTTCGATGTCGTCTAATATGATCATTGCGAACCAATTCGCTTCGAAAGTATCCAAGTGAGATGATAGAATACAGAGATACAGTGTGCAGACTGATGTTGACGAAGTATCCTCACTTGCCTATTTATATCGTTATATGTCCTTCACAGTCTTCCTATATGGTCAGTGCGATCGTATCTGTTCCATCTGTAGGCAAGTCATATGCTTGAATTCAAAGCCACAGTGTAAACATAGTCGACGTCAAAGTTTCTTGCCCCTCCGGATGTGAGCGATATTGTGATTCAGGAAACACTAGACAATGTCTCCCTATAAGATGTTCAACCGACTTATCATCAAGATTGATAAATTCAAAGATTTGGCGAACACGCCGGTTTACCGACTCTAGATTGTTGGAATCGAAGTTTTTAGTAGAAATGAAAAAGTATAGTACTCCACTCGCACATAATGAGCTGTCATATATACTCCTTGAATGGGCATTCGAGATGCTAGAATGCAAAGTTACGAAGTAAACATAGTCGAAGTCGAAGTTCCTCGTTCTGCCGGTTGTGTACGTTATACTCGCTTCGATGTCGTCTCATAGGATCGTTGCGAACTTAAATGCTCCAGAGGTATCTATGTGAGATGATAGGATACAGAGATACAGTGTGCAGACTGATGTTGTCGAAGTATCTTCACTTGCCTATCGTTCTCGTTATAAGTCCTTCAAAGTCGTCTCATATGGTCAGTGCGATCGTCAGATGTTAATATGCTAAGTAACAGAGTGAACAAAGTCGAAGTCAAAGTTTCTTGTTCTGTCTGTTGTGTGCTTTATACCCGATTCGATGTCAACTCATATTATCGTTGCGAACTACCATGCTCCAAAGGTATCCATGTGAGATGATAGAATACAGAGATACAGTGTGCAGACTGATGTTGTCGAACTATCTCTACTTGCCTATTGTTCTCGTTATATGTCCTTCGAAGGAGTCGTCTTATTTGGTTAGTGCGATCTCATCTGCCATAGCTTCAGGCATGTCAGATGCTAGAATGCAAAGTTACAGTGTATATATATTCGAAGTCAAAGTTTCTTGTTCTGCCTGTTGTGTGCGTTATACCCGTTTTGATGTTGTCTCACATGATCCATGCGAACTGATATGCTCCACAGAAACTCATGTGAGATTATAGAATACAGAGATACAGTGTGCAGACTGATGTTGTCGAAGTCTCCTCACTCGCCTATTAATCTCTTTATATGTCCTTCAGAGTCTTTCAATATGGTCAGTGCCATCGTATCTGTTTTAACTGTAGGCATGTCAGATGCTAGAATTCAGAGCCACAGTGTAAACAAAGTCGAAGTCGAAGTTTCTTGTTCTGCCTGTTGTGTGAGATATGCCCGCTTCGATGTCGCCTCATATGATCGTTGCGAACATATATACCCCAGAGGTATCCATGTGAGATGATGAAACACAGAAATACAGTGTGCAGACTGATTTTGTCGAAGTATCTCAACTTGCCTATTGTTCTCGTTATATGTCCTTCGAAGTCGTCTTATATGGTCAGTGCGTTCGTACCTGCTATTGTTGTGGGCATATCAGATGCGAGAATGCGGAGTTACAGTGTGAACAAAGTCGGAGTCGAAGTTTCTTGTTCTGCCTGTTGTATGCGTTAAACCCGCTTCGATGTCGTCTTATATGATAGTTGCGAACATATATGCTTCAGAGGTATCTATGTGAGATGAAAGAATATAGAGATGCTGGAATGCGAAGTAACGGTGTGAACTCAGTCGAAGCCGAAGTTTCTTGTTCTCCCTGTTGTGAGCGTTATCTTGATTCAGGATACACTAGACAATGTCTACCTATATGATGTATAACCGACTTATTATCAAGATTGATAAATTCGAAGTTTTGGCGAACACGCCGGTTTACCGACTCTTGATTGTTGGAATCTAAGTTTTTAGTAGATATGAAAAAGTACAGTACTCCACTCGCATATAATGAGCTGTCAGATATACTCCCTGAATGAGCATTTGAGATGCTAGAATGCAAAGTTACAAAGTTAACATAGTCGAAGTCGAAGTTTCTCGTTCTTCCAGGTGTGTGCGTTATACCCGCTTCGATGTCCTCCCATATGATCGTTGCAAATTTTCATGCTCCAGAGGTATCTATGTGAGATGATAGAATACAGAGATACAGTGTGCAGATTGATGTTGTAGAAGTATCTCGCTTGCCTATTGTTCTCGTTATAGGTCCTTCGAAGTCGTCCTATATGGTCACTGCGATCGAATCTGCTATAACTGTAGGCATGTCAGATGCTAGAATGCAAAGTAACAGTGTATACATAGTCGAAGTCGAAGTTTCTTGTTCTGCCTGTTGTGTGCGTTATACCCGTTTTGATGTTGTCTCATATCAATCAATCAATCAACTTTATCATTCCCAAGAAACAACATTTGTTTATAGCACTGAACATAGTGGATACAGAAATATATTTGACAAAATAAAATGAAGAAAACAGTAAAATAAGACTCACACTCGAAAAGGATCTTTTTTCTCAAGTTCAAATGAAAATGATCCTCATTTGACTCAGCTGTTTGGTACACAATTGAAAACTTCAGTAAATGTACCAGAAAACTATAAAAATGAGATAAGATGTCAATATTACAGGAGTAGATGTTTCTTGAATTCTCTTTCAAATTTTTCAATCTTATTGATCAGCTTCAAGTTATTTGATGCGAACTGATATGCCCCACAGAAATTCATGTTAGATGAAAGAAAACAGAGATACAGTGTGCAGACTGATGTTGTCGAAGTATCTACACCTATTGTATTCGTTATATGTCCTTCGAAGTCATCTTATATGGTCAGTGCGATCGTTTCTACTATAGCTGTAGACATGTCAGATTCTAGAATGTGAAGTTACAGTGTGAACATATACGAAGTCAAAGTTTCATTTTCTGCCTATTGTGTGAGTTATAAATGCTTCGATGTCGTCTTATATGATCAGAGATACATTGTGCAGACTGATGTTGTCGAAGTATCCTCACTTGCCTATAAATGTCGTTATATGTCCTGCACAGTCTCTCTTTATGGTCAGTGCGATCGTATCTGTTTCAACTATAGGCATGTCAGATGCTAGAATTCAGAGCCACAGTGTAAACAGAGTCGATGTGACGTTTCTTGTTCTTCCTGTTGTATTCGTTATACCAGTTCTGATGTCGTCTCATATGATCTTTGCGAACTGATATGCTCCAATGATACATATGTAAGATGATAGAATACAGGAATACAGTGTGCAGACTGATGTTGTCGAAGTATCTCAACTTGCCTATTGTTTTCGTTATGAGTCCTTCAAAGTCGTCTTATGTGAGATGATAGGATACAGAGATACAGTGTGCAGACTGATGTTGTCGAACTATCTCCACTTGCCTATTCGTCTCGTTATATGTCCTTTGGAGTCGTCTTATTTGGTCAGTGCGATCGGATCTGCTATAGCTTCAGGCATGTCAGATGCCGGAATGCTAAGTTACAGTGTGAACATATTCGAAGTCGAAGTTTCTTGTTCTGCCTGTTGTGTGCGTTAAACCGGCTGTGATGTCGTCTTATGTGATCGTTGCGAACATATATGCTCCAGAGGTATCTATGTGAGATGATAGAATACAGAGATACGGTATGCGGACTGATATTGTCGAAGTATCTTCACTTGCCTATTCATCTCGTTGTATGTCCTTCGAAGTCGTCCTATATGGTCAGTGCGATCGTATCTGCAATAATTACTGTAGGCATGTCAGATGCTAGAATGCCAAGTTACAGTGTAAACACATTCGGGATCGAAGTTCCTTGCCTTCCCTGTTGTAAACGTTATTTCGATACAGATAACACTAGACAATGTCTACCTACAAGATGTATATATCCGACTTATTATCCAGATTGATGAATTCGAAGTTTTGGCGAACACGCCGGTTTACACACTCTTGATTGTTGGAATCGAAGTTTTTGGTGGATATGGAAAAGTATAGTACTCCTCTCGCATAAAATGAGCTGTCATATATACTTCTCGAATGGGCATTTGAGATGCTAGAATGCGAAGTTACAAAGTAAACATAGTCGAAGTCGAAGTTTCTTGTTCTGCTCGTTGTGAGCGTGATACCCGCTTCGATATCGTCTCATATGATCGTTGCGAACTTATATGCTCCAGAGGTATATGTGAGATGATATAATACAGAGATAAAGTGTGCAGACTGATGTTGTCAAAGTATCTCCACTTGCCTATTGTTCTTGTTATATGTCCTTCGAAGTCGTCTTATTTGGTCAGTGCGATCTTATCTGCCATAGCTTCAGGCATGTCAGATGCTAGAATGCAAAGTTACAGTGTATACATATTCGAAGTCGAAGTTTCTTGTTCTGCCTGTTGTGTGCGTTATACCCGTTTTGATGTCGTCTCATATGATCGATGCGAACTGACATGCTCCACAGAAACTCATGTGAGATGATAGAATACAGAGATACAGTGTGCAGACTGATGTTGTCGAAGTATCTTCACTTGCCTATTGTTCTCGTAATAAGTCCTTAAAAGTCGTCTCATATGGTCAGTTCGATCGTCAGATGTTGAAATGCTAAGTTACAGAGTGAACAAAGTCGAAGTCAAAGTTTCTTGTTTTGCCTGTTGTGTGCGTCATACCCGATTCGATGTCAACTCATATGATCGTTGCGAACTACCATGCTCCAAAGGTATCTATGTGAGATGATAGAATACAGAGATACAGTGTGCGGACTGATGTCGAACTATCTCCACTTGCCTATTTTTCTCGTTATATGTCCTTCGGAGTCGTCTTATTTGGTCAGTGCGATCGTACCTGCCATAACTTCAGGCATGTCAAATGCTAGAATGCAAAGTTACAGTGTATACATATTCGAAGTCGAAGTTTCTTGTTCTGCCTGTTGTGTGCGTTATACGCGTTTTGATGTCGTCTCATATGATCGATGCGAACTGATATGCTACACAGAAACTCATGTGATATGATAGAATACAGAGATACAGTGTGCAGACTGATGTTGTCGAAGTATCTTCACTTGACTATTGTTCTCGTTATAAGTCCTTCAAAGTCGTCTCATATGGTCAGTGCGATCGTCAGATGCTGAAATGCTAACTTACAGAGTGAACAAAGTCGAAGTCAAAGTTTTTTGTTGTGCCTGTTGTGTGCGTTATACCCGATTCGATGTCAACTCATATGATCGTTGCGAACTACCATGCTCCAAAGGTATCTATGTGAGATGATAGAATACAGAGATACAGTGTGCGGACTGATGTTGTCGAACTATCTCCACTTGCCTATTGTTCTCGTTATAAGTCTTTCAAAGTCGTCTCATATGGTCAGTGCGATCGTCAGATTCTAGAATGCAAAGTTACAGAGTAAACATGGTCGAAAAAAAGGTTTCTTGTTCTGTCTGTTGTGTGCAATATACCCGATTCGATGTCAACTCATATTATCGTTGCGAACTACCATGCTCCAAAGGTATCCATGTGAGTTGATAGAATACACAGATACAGTGTGCAGACTGATGTCAAAGTATCTTCACTCGCCTATTGTCTTTGTTATATGTCCTTCGAAGTCGTCCTATCTGGTCAGTTCGATCGTCAGATGCTGGAATGCAAAGTTACAGAGTTAACATAGTCGGAGTTGAAGTTTCTTATTCTGCCTGTTGTGTTCGTCATACCCGATTCGATGTCAACTCATATGATCGTTGCGAACTACCATGCTTTAGAGGTATTCATGTGAGATGATAGAAGATACAGTGTGCAGACTGATGTTGTCAAAGTATTTTCACTTGCCAATTGTTCTCGTTATATGTCCTTCGGAGTCGTCTCATATGGTCAGTGCGATCGTACCTGCTATTGCTGTAGGCATGTCAGATGCAAAAATGCTGAGTTACAGTGTGAACATATTCGAAGTCAAAGTTTCTTGTTCTGCCTATTGTGTGAGTTATTAACGCTTCGATGTCGTCTAATATGATCGTTGCGAACCAATTCGCTTCGAAAGTATCCAAGTGAGATGATAGAATACAGAGATACAGTGTGCAGAGTGATGTTGACGAAGTATCCTCACTTGCCTATTTATATCGTGATATGTCCTTCACAGTCTTCCTATATGGTCAGTGCGATCGTATCTGTTTCATCTGTAGGCAAGTCATATGCTTGAATTCAAAGCCACAGTGTAAACATAGTCGACGTCAAAGTTTCTTGCTCTCCCGGATGTGAGCGATATTTTGATTCAGGAAACACTAGACAATGTCTCCCTATAAGATGTTTAACCGACTTATCATCAAGATTGATAAATTCGAAGATTTGGCGAACACGCCGGTTTACCGACTCTAGATTGTTGGAATCGAAGTTTTTAGTAGAAATGAAAAAGTATAGTACTCCACTCGCATATAATGAGCTGTCATATATACTCCTTGAATGGGCATTCAAGATGCTAGAATGCAAAGTTACGAAGTAAACATAGTCGAAGTCGGAGTTTCTCGTTCTGCCTGTTGTGTACGTTATACTCGCTTCGATGTCGTCTCATAGGATCGTTGCGAACCTAAATGCTCCAGAGGTATCTATGTGAGATGATAGGATACGGTGTGCAGACTGATGTCGAAGTATCTTCACTTGCCTATTGTTCTCGTTATAAGTCCTTCAAAGTCGTCTCATATGGTCAGTGCGATCGTCAGATGTTAATATGCTAAGTTACAGAGTGAACAAAGTCGAAGTCAAAGTTTCTTGTTCTGTCTGTTGTGTGCTTTATACCCGATTCGATGTCAACTCATAATATCGTTGCGAACTACCATGCTCCAAAGGTATCCATGTGAGATGATAGGATACAGAGATACAGTGTGCAGACTGATGTTGTCGAACTATCTCCACTTGCCTATTGTTCTCGTTATATGTCCTTCGAAGAAGTCGTCTAATTTGGTCAGTGCGATCTCATCTGCCATAGCTTCAGGCATGTCAGATGCTAGAATGCAAAGTTACAGTGTATATATATTCGAAGTCAAAGTTTCTTGTTCTGCCTGTTGTGTGCGTTATACCCGTTTTGATGTTGTCTCACATGATCGATGCGAACTGATATGCTCCACAGAAACTCATGTGAGATTATAGAATACAGAGATACAGTGTGCAGACTGATGTTGTCGAAGTATCTTCACTTGCCTATTGTTCTCGTTATAAGTCCTTCAAAGTCGTCTCATATGGTCAGTGCGATCATACCTGCTATTATTGTAGGCATATCAGATGCGAGAATACGGATTTACAGTGTGAACATAGTCGAAGTTGAAGTTTCTTGTTCTGTCTGTTGTGTGCGTTATACCCGCTTCGATGTCGTCTTATATGATCGTTGCGAACATATATGCTTCAGAGGTATCTATGTGAGATGAAAAAATACAGAGATGCTAGAATGCGGAGTTACGGTATAAACATAGTCGAAGCCGAAGTTTCTTGTTCTCTTTGTTGTGAGCGTTATCTTGATTCAGGATACACTAGACAATGTCTACCTATAAGATGTATAACCAACTTATTATCGAGATTGATAAATTCGAAGTTTTGGCGAACACGCCGGTTTACCGATTCTTTATTGTTGGAATCGAAGTTTTTGGTGGATATGAAAAATTATAGTACTCCACTCATATATATTGCAAAGTTACAAAGTAAACATAGTCGAAGTCGGAGTTTCTTGTTCTGCCTGTTGTGTGCGTTATACCCGATTCGATGTCAACTCATATGATCGTTGCGAACTACCATGCGCCAAAGGTATCCATGTGAGATGATAGAATACAGAGATACAGTGTGCGGACTGATGTTGTCGAACTATCTTTACTTGCCTATTGTTCTCGTTATAGGTCCTTCGAAGTCGTCTCATTTGGTCAGTGCGATCTTATCTGCCATAGCTTCAGGCATATCAGATGCTAGAATGCAGAGTTACAGTGTATATATATTCGAAGTCGAAGTTTCTAGTTCTGCTGCGACGCGATCTGTTCTTGCTGAGACGTGATCTGTTCTTGCTGAGCAGCGATCTGAGTCAGAACCTCTTGTGGCAAAGTTATGCAATTTTGAAATTGAAGTTTCCAAATTTTTGTTCTAGTTATGATTTACTGAATTGTATTCTTGCAAAAGATGCTCACAAGGCACGGCAGCTCTTCGTCTGGCGAGCAGTGGTTGTGAATTCTATAACTTACTTTGTTGAGAGCAGGGGGCGCCACTCAGTTTAATCAAGTTAAAACTAAGAAAATGCACTATATGACAAATTACTACCTGAAAGAGAAATTTAAGTGAAACACTGTGTGAACTCAACAGATTTAATGTAGGAAAATCTCAAGTACCTTGATGGTATGTAATATTTGCTTATTTAGCAAAATTCATTATGTTTCATGGAAAACAATCAATTTCAAACTCCCTAATGTCTTTCAACCTAGGTTCCCGATATAGTACTATAATGGGCGAACAGGGTAGCTAAATGATATGATATATGAGTATCTACTCAACTATATACCTGAGATTTAAAATACTATGACCAAACTGCCGTATTATGAAAAATATCTTATGTAACCTAGGGACACATTCCTTAGGATTCAATAATTATTAAAGAACGCATAATATAGGGCAAGAAAAACATAGACACATAGTTTCTTGGAAAATGGCTCGATTTTCTTTCTTACTCAACCAGACGTCTCTGGTGATGACTCCTGGAAGCTGGCCTACACCTCAGGCCCTCCTACTGGCGAGACAACAGCCTGACCTAGGCGGCACTCTGGTGGAAACAATGACCCAAAATCCGCTGACTTAGAGACAGCTCCATGACGACTCTGGAGTGTAGGGCCCCAGCTAGAAGAGGGTCTACTTGAGGTTGGTCTTGGCGACCCAGGAATTGGTGGTCTAGGGCTCCGGCGATTCTCCACTACCTGGCGATTCTCCACTACCTTGCGATTCTCCACTACCTTGCAGCCCAGCAGAGACGAGATATCCAAATCCGCAGCAGTCTGTCCAGAGATGCCAGCAAAATCCTCCGAAATGTCAAATGATGAGATTGGCAACTTCTCAATTCCAGAACTATCATATATGGGAACCGAAATGGCGACCTCGTGGTACGTTTTCCATCGGTCCAAGCAGGAGGCCCACAGATCTATAAAAATAGATTCTGTAGCACCCAGAAACACTAAACTCCTGAAGCCCCAATCTTCCCATAGGAATTCATTAGCAAACTTACCCCAAAAATATGGAAAGGCCTCAATTCGGACACCAAAATCAAAATGAAGAGCCTTCATCTTGCTGCCTGTTCAACAGCCACAGAAAAATGACGAAGGGCAACTTGGAGGGATATATTCTGCGCCTTCTCTAGAAGGTTCCCACAAAAATCTATTTGAAAAAAATACACTTTTCTCCTGCGCACACGAAAATGACAACTAATTGTTAAGCGTTCGTCACGAGACTCAAATACTGTCACCTGATTGGTCCAAATCTGAGAAAGAACGGCGCGATTTCCGAATCATCTCCGACTACTGTCAATAAACCACGAACACATAGGACAATCAGAATAAGGTGAAACTCACGGGACCACGGCCAGCTAAGGTAAACGGGTACCGCGTGCTATGGGCTGCTACAAGTCGTTCCGTGTCTTCTCACTCGTACCATGCGAATGACCGAAGAATTTGGGAAGAAGAGTAAATGCTTAATGCCTGTCAAGCGGCTAAAGAGAAAAATAAGAGCAGAGTCAAAAATAACCTCCCATTTTCATCCATCTACCTGTCAAAGATGATATGAATAAAAATACAAAACCATCACAAAGACAATGATGAACGATAAGGCCCAGACCAGAATTCCACAACATCATTAGCCTTCCTCACCAGCTACCATGAACTAACCATCAACATCAACATTCTGAATGAAAAATACTAAGTGTACTGGAGCAAGTTACTTATGAGAGACAGGTGAGTTCTTTCTGAATTATCATAAGTTAAAATACTAATGTCTAGTTATTTTCAGGTCCTGAGCCAACAGTTTTGATACCCTCAACCCAAGGTACTATCAAAGATATAGTGTTATGTTAAGTTCTGAGTTTGAATAAAAGAATCCATGTACAGAGTGTGTGTCTCAATTATCCAAAATAGTTATTGAGTATAGAATTGGAACTGAAAATTCGAGAAAAGGTAATTTTCACGTCACACACACCCCCCTACTAAATAAAAGAAAAATTTTTTGCCAACAAAATTTTTCGTTTGAATAATGAAAAGGTAACGAGCGACTTAATATGATCCAGAGAGTTCGTTTTTCAATAATTTTCATCCTAAACTAGGCGCGCCTTATTCTACCTTACTCCTAATCTTAACTGTTCCTAAACTCTTAACTAATTTATCGGGACTACTATTTACAATTTGAATCACTGCAGATCTGCTTTAAGCTATTATTTGAAATTTGACAAGTTACTCAACGGATGCTTCTGATCCCGAATCTTCTACAACAGAAAGATCGGACATAGACCCATTATAGGGCTTCAAGTCTTGTATGTGCCAAACTCCAGCATTAGTACCATTCTCGTTTTTTAAAACGTAGACCAATTTTGACTTTTTCTTAGCCACTGTACAAAGTATATAACGCGGAGCTAATTTCTGAGCAAAATTATTGCCAGCATTGGACAGAACATAATTCTTCTTCCAAACTTTGTTTCCAACAAAAAATTCTTTATCACGTCGACGTAAATTATAATACTTAGCGTTTTTCTGATGCGCAGCATGAATTTTATTCTGAACATCTTCATAAATCTCTGACATTTTCCCTAAATTTTGAATCCAATAATCACGGTTAACCAAATCGATATCTACGTTACCCCTCCCATAATATTGACCACTACCAGGTACTTCTCTACCAAAATTCAAAAATGCTGGGCTATACCCCGTAACTTCATGAACACTAGTTCTCATTGCATAACCTATTTTTGCTAACTCTTTATCCCATAATTTATGATTGTTGTTAATATAACTTCGAACTGCAGTGGGAATCGTTCTATTGGTTCTCTCAACATAATTTGCCTGAGGATGATAGTAAGCTGTATACATGATATTTGAGTCATAACTTTTGACAAGATCTTTGATTGATTTACTAATCAGCTGCCTACCATTATCGCAAATGATATGTTGTGGAACACCATAGACGAGAAAAATATAATTTTCTAGGAATTTGATAATATTAGCTGAAGTAGCTTTACGAAGAGGGCAAAAGACCGGATACTTGGTTAGCCAATCACTAACGACCAGAATATATTGATAACCACTTGAAGTACGTGGTAGAGGGCCCATAAGGTCAAGTGCAATAACTTGCCAAGGAAACCGAACCTTTTTCTCTGCGCCCATCAAGCCAAACTTAGAGTAATTTGGAGATTTTTGAGCAGAACAAACTTTACAAGATTTTATGTACTTAAAAATATCGTGCCTCATCTTAGGCCAGTAGTAAGTTAGAGCGACTCTCGAAATTGTTTTATAGTAACCCATATGTGAAGCGGTTGGAACATCATGACATGACTTAATAATTTGAATTCTCTGACATTTCGGTACTAGCAGTTTCCAGTCTGATATATTGGTGTTCACTGGGCATTTAGACAGTACTAATTTGTAAACAAAATCATTCTTCACTGACCACTGGGGATAACTTCCAGGGTGCCTCAAAATTCTAGTCCTCAAATTTTCATAAAAAGAATCTAGCTTATCTAAACTGATCTCTAAATTAATACTGTCGATTTCCCCTTCTACTGCACAACAATGGTCAAGATCATCTACAGCTGGTTCTACTGGACTTCGAGACAGGGCATCAGGGACAACGTTTAAACGTCCTGCTTTGTGCTCTATAGTGAAATCAAATTGACTTAGTCGGACACTCCACCTAGCTATTCGGCCAATGGGTTCTTTTATCTTGAACATCCATTTGAGCGAAGCGTAATATAACCCCGAAATTTTTCACAAGCAAATATACATGCTAAACATTCCTTTTCAGTTGTTGTATAATTACGTTCATTTTCTGACAAACTACGTGAAGCAAAAGCTATCACTCTCTCTTGATTATCTTGTACTTGAGTTAAAACGCAACCTAGCCCTGAATCAGATGCATCGCACTGTATAGTAAATGGGATAGAAAAATCTGGGCTTGACAAAATTGGTGCAGAAACTAATGCTTGTTTTATATCTTTAAAAGCCTGATCAGCTTTATCGGACCAAGTGACTTTTTGACCTTTCTTCTTGTTTTTAAGCAAATCGTTAATAGGTGTCATGAGAGTCGAAAAGTGTGGAATGAAACGTCTGTACCAACTGCACATGCCCGTGAAGCGTTTGATTTCAGTGGTATTCCGAGGCTGTGGAAACTCAACCATTGCCTTCACCTTGTTAGGGTCAGTTCTCAGACCAAATTTATCGATAATGAATCCCAGATATTTTAATGATTCTCTAAAGAATTCACACTTTTCAAAATTGACTGTCAACTTGGCATCCTTAAGACGCTTAGCTACTTCGTTTAGTAATTTTATATGTTCTCCAAAAGTTGAACTTACTATAATCAAGTCATCCAAGTAAACAAAAATATTCGGTTCCAAATCTGGTCCAAAAATTGCATCCATTAATCGTTGCTGAAATTGAGCGGCATTAGCCAAGCCAAAAGGCATAACCTCGAATTGAAATAAACCGCGTGATGGGACTGAAAATGCCGTTTTTTCTTTAGAACTCTCATCAAGAGGAATTTGCCAAAAAGCACTTCTTAAATCAACCGAAGACATGTATCTAGAATGACCTAGCATAGATAAAATTCGATCTACTACTGGTAATGGGTAACTATCTTTCTTGGTTAATGAATTTAACTTTCTTCCATCAAAGCAAAATCTGAAATTTCCATCGGACTTTTTAACAAGGAGCACAGGAGACGACCAACTACTTTTTGAAGGCTTAACCACCCCCAGAGACAGCATTTTGTCCAATTCTTTATTTAAGTGTCCCTGCATATAAGGAGACATCACATACTGCCGTTGCTTAACCGCTGGGGCGTCTCCAGTGTCAATATGGTAGACCATCTTGTCTGTTCTTCCCAAAGCCTTATCTTCACCAAGGTCGCGAAATACGGAAATAATGCTTTCAGCAGCCATTGCTTCATTTTCTGATAAGCCACTCAATGAAAAAATATAAGATTCTGAACTTTCAGCTACCTCTAACGCAGATAAACAATTAACTTTTCTAATTGATTCTGAACTAACTTCCCAATTGTTTTCCTTAAAGTTGATTTTCAATTCAAATTTTTTGCAGAAGTCACTTGCCAAGATGAAGCTATAACTCAATGAAGGTACTATAAGAAACTGAATTAACTTACAAGTTTTACTTATACAGATAGGCAGATCAACTGAACCTACTACATTTTGTTTGACACCATCAGCAGTGCATACAAAATGGGTTGACTTATTATTGATTTTCAGACCAAATGACTCAATTGAACTTATTCCTTTACTACCAACTATGGAATTATAAGCACCAGAATCTAAAAGAGCAGTTATCTCTTGATTAAATAAGTTTACTGATATAAATGGTCTATTGTCTTGTTCTTTCTGTACAAAGACAGGAGCAGCTGAAACTTCAGAATTTATTTTACTTAAAAAGATTTTACAAAATTCAATTACATTTGACTGTTCAACTGTAGGGTATGTTTTTGAAATATTGGCCTGTTTAAATGGAGGTGAATGGCGGCCTAAAAAAGAATAATATTCTACCTCCTTGATAAGTTTCCCGAGCATTTCTCACACTTGCTCTTAATTTTTCCTGGCTCACCACAACCATGACAAAACACATTACGTTTTGAAGTACAATTATAAAAAGTGTGGTTGGCTAACCCACAGTTCCAACATATCACTGTATTTCTAGCAGTTGAATCAGTACTACTATTCGCATTATTAGACCTATTACTGTGACCTTCTGAACGAGAAACTGTGTTAACAGATCGAGGGACAGTATTAGCAGAACGAGGGACCGAATTATTTGACTGACCTCTTGGTCGGTTAGAATTTCTAAAATTTTTAGATCTAAAATTTTTATTCCTATTATTATAAGATGAACTACTGGGAGAGCTACTAGTTCCAGCCTCATCACTCATAGCCAAGTCATAATCCAGTGTGCTAATGTGAGATTTTCTTACCAAAGACTCATCTTTATTTTCTCTCAGAACTTCTTCTAAAATTTTAACGTCTCTTATTAAATCATCAACCGTATTGTAATTGTTTAATGCTAGGCGATCCACGAATTCAGTTCTCAAATTTTTCTTAACCCACTTAACTCTAGTAATAACTGCGGGAGGGGTACTGAGACGATTAAAAAGTTGTTCCATCACGGCAACAAAAATAACTATAGGCTCGTCATCATTTTGTTTTCTATGTTTTATTGAGTCCCACAGTTCTTCATCATAGTCTTTGTTAAGAAAATCCTGTTCCAACCTAGTTGTTAATGAATTCCAGTCCCTGACATTGCCTGAATCTTTGACGTGTCTAAGCCACAAAAGTGCTTTACCTGAAAATAAGTCAACCGCTGACTCAAACAGTTGATCCTTAGATACATGTCTAGCCTCTGCTAACTCATGGACTCTTTCTAAAAATGCTTTAACGCTATATGACTTTTTCGTACCATCAAATTTGACATCCCACTTGTAAAGAGAAACGGGCTTGAATGATGGGGTTGAAACTTGAGCCATCCCCATGGGGTTCATAAAAGATTGGGATAAATCCACCATAGGTACCGGAGGCGCCACATCGGTCACAACTCTATCCTCAAGCTCAGATTCTAACAAGATACAGGTAGCATAAGCCTCTTGTTTAAAGACAACTTGTTCTCTAATACCAGTGGAAACATCCATTCGTTGAAAACGAGAACTGACATGAATTAAACGTGAACGTACTCTTTGATATACTGAGTCTTTGGTTGAGCCTTCAAAATCGTTAATCAGAGTCCTAATGCTATCTAGGGATGCCTGAAACTCCACAGTCTCGGTTTGAAAAGAGTAGTTGGGATCAGCTAATACAACTGGAGTAGTATTGTGCTTCGACAATGTTTTAGCAAGAATTTTTCTTTTATCATTCATGTCACGGTCCGTTACTATTCCTCGAATTCTCAGTTCGTAATTCAATTCATTGATTAACAAGTGCTTTGCCTTGAAGGTCTCCATGATGTATCACAAAAGTTCAACTATTTATTACAATTCAATTAAATGAGATTCCTGGTCTTACGCCTGCCAGAAATACTCAGGGAAAAAAAATTAAATGGATATTGAAAAGTGTATGTCTTTCAAATATACAAAAAAATTCAATTAAATGAGCTTCCTGGTCTTACTCATGCCAGAAATACTCAGGGAAAAAAATATTGCTTTTGACAAAATATTTATAAAAAATTCAATGAAATGAGTTTCCTGGTCTTACTCATGCCAGAAATACTCAGGGAAAAAAGTATTGATTTTGACAAAATATTAACAAAAAATTCAATGAAATGAGTTTCCTGGGCTAACTCATGCCAGAAATACTCAGGGAAAAAAAGTTAAATAGATTTTGAAAACCTATGTCAGTTAATGTTAAATGCTCGGTTCAAAAAAAAAATTTTTTTTTTTTTAAACAAGGGAGTTCAAAGTAAATAGAGAATAGTACCACCCTGTATAATTCAAAGTTGGAATCTCCAAAAATTTTTGATACATGCACATCAAAAAAACTCAAACTATAATTTGATAAAGTGTCAATTCAAAAATTCATACATAAATTTGACAAGGACATTACCCGGTATGGAGAATGTTCAGTAAAGAAAAATACTAAATGCTGTTTTTTTTTCAGAAAAAAAACTTGCTCTCTAACTATTCTGAAAACCCAAGTCCAGATTTTATTTCAAATCCAGGACAAAAACTAACTTAATTGGTCACCAACTATTGAGCAACCACTAAACCAAAAATGTACAACCTTATTTAGGTTCAGCAAAAACGGAAAAACCAAAAATCAAATCTTACACACCCTGTAATCTCTAAATTGAGCCAACTGTTTTTGAGTAAGAAAGTATCACCAAAATTTCATCAGAAATATCCTTTGATTATTTGTGAAATCATTATCACCCTATATAGTGAAAGAAATTCATGAAAATGTTTGAGTTCACAAAGTGTCACTAGTGCAATAATAAAAAAAAATTCTAAAATATTTTACTCAACAAAGTTCACTCTTGGGCCCCACGCATTGAGGCGTCAAGTTCTTGTGGCAAAGTTATGCAATTTTGAAATTGAAGTTTCCAAATTTTTGTTTTAGTTATGATTTACTGAATTGTATTCTTGCAAAAGATGCTCACAAGGCACGGCAGCTCTTCGTCTGGCGAGCAGTGGTTGTGAATTCTATAACTTACTTTGTTGAGAGCAGGGGGCGCCACTCAGTTTAATCATGTAAAAACTAAGAAAATGCACTATATGACAAATAACTACCTGAAAGAGAAATTTAAGTGAAACACTGTGTGAACTCAACAGATTTAATGTAGGAAAATCTCAAGTACCTTGATGGTATGTAATATTCGCTTATTTAGCAAAATACATTATGTTTCATGGAAAACAATCAATTTCAAACTCCCCAATGTCTTTCAACCTAGGTTCCCGATATAGTACTATAATGGGCGAACAGGGTAGCTAAATAATATGATATATGAGTATCTACTCAACTATATACCTGAGATTTAAAATACTATGACCAAACTGCCGTATTATGAAAAATATCTTATGTAACCTAGGGACACATTCCTTAGGATTCAATAATTATTAAAGAACGCATAATATAGGGCAAGAAAAACATAGATACATAGTTTCTTGGAAAATGGCTCGATTTTCTTTCTTACTCAACCAGACGTCTCTGGTGATGACTCCTGGAAGCTGGCCTACACCTCAGGCCCTCCTACTGGCGAGACAACAGCCTGACCTAGGCGGCAATCTGGTGGAAACAACGCCCCAAAATCCGCTGACTTAGAGACAGCTCCATGACGACTCTGGAGTGTAGGGCCCCAGCTAGAAGAGGGTCTACTTGAGGTTGGTCTTGGCGACCCAGGAATTGGTGGTCTAGGGCTCCGGCGATTCTCCACTACCTGGCGATTCTTCACTACCTATCGATTCTCCACTACCTTGCGATTCTCCACTACCTTGCGGCCCAGCAGAGACGAGATCTCCAAATCCGCAGCAGTCTGTCCAGAGATGCCAGCAAAATCCTCCGAAATGCCAAATGATGAGATTGGCAACTTCTCAATTCCAGAACTATCATATATGGGAACAGAAATGGCGACCTCGTGGTACGTTTTCCATCGGTCCAAGCAGGAGGCCCACAGATCTATAAAAATAGATTCTGTAGCACCCAGAAACACTAAACTCCTGAAGCCCCAATCTTCCCATAGGAATTCATTAGCAAACTTACCCCAAAAATATGGAAAGGCCTCAATTCGGACACCAAAATCAAAATGAAGAGCCTTCATCTTGCTGCCTGTTCAACAGCCACAGAAAAATGACGAAGGGCAACTTGGAGGGATATATTCTGCGCCTTCTCTAGAAGGTTCCCACAATAATCTATTTGAAAAAAATACACTTTTCTCCTGCGCACACGAAAATGACAACTAATTGTTAAGCGTTCGTCACGAGACGCAAATACTGTCACCTGATTGGTCCAAATCTGAGAAAGAACGGCGCGATTTCCGAATCATCTCCGACTACACTCGGCTCCATACGAACTGTCAATAAACCACAAACACATAGGACAATCAGAATAAGGTGAAACTCACGGGACCACGGCCAGCTAAGGTAAACGGGTACCGCGTGCTATGGGCTGCTACAAGTCGTTCCGTGTCTTCTCACTCGTACCATGCGAATGACCGAAGAATTTGGGAAGAAGAGTAAATGCTTAATGCCTGTCAAGCGGCTAAAGAGAAAAATAAGAGCAGAGTCAAAAATAACCTCCCATTTCCATCCATCTACCTGTCAAAGATGATATGAATAAAAATACAAAACCATCACAAAGACAATGATGAACGATAAGGCCCAGACCAGAATTCCACAACATCATTAGCCTTCCTCACCAGCTACCATGAACTAACCATCAACATCAACATTCTGAATGAAAAATACTAAGTGTACTGGAGCAAGTTACTTATGAGAGACAGGTGAGTTCTTTCTGAATTATCATAAGTTAAAATACTAATGTCTAGTTATTTTCAGGTCCTGAGCCAACAGTTTTGATACCCTCAACCCAAGGTACTATCAAAGATATAGTGTTATGTTAAGTTCTGAGTTTGAATAAAAGAATCCATGTACAGAGTGTGTGTCTCAATTATCCAAAATAGTTATTGAGTATAGAATTGGAACTGAAAATTCGAGAAAAGGTAATTTTCACGTTACACACTTCCCGATGTGTTGATATCTGAGTCAAAACTTCTTCTCGTTGGGCCGATATCTGGGAGGCGATCTAATCTTGCTGAGCAGAAATACGTGCCAGAACCTCTTCTTGCTGAGCAGACATCTGAGCTAATGCCTTGTCTCGTTGTGCTGAGATTTAGAAGGCTATCTGTTCTGGCTGAGTTGAGATTTTCTCCTGCTGAGCACGCATCTGATCCGCGATCTTCCCTTGGTGAGCCACCATCTGATCCGCGATCTTCTCTTCCTGAGCCACCATCTGGTCCGCAATGTGCTGTCGCTGAGCCGCTATCTGGCCCGTGATCTTCTCCTGCTGGGCCACCATCTGGTCCGCAATGTCCTGTCGCTGAGCCGCTATGTCCTGTCGCTGAGCCGCTATCTGTTTTGAGATCCCAGCCAATATCGATTCCGCTGAAGCTGGTTCCTCGAAGGTGAACGTCTCGGGATCTCGACCTGCACTCACCATATACTCTTTGAGACGATGCTGAAGTGTAGCCTTGATCCCTGTTGTATCGAGATCTCTCCCCTCCAACTCTCGTTCCAAGTCCACCACTCTCAACTCGTGTAGTTTCTTCATTGCAACGGTCTGTTCACTCCACACTGGAATATCCCACTTCTGACACCAATTGTTACGTTATTCGAGTGAAGAAGCGAACACGACACTATTTATTTCGAACTGATTTATTTGAACTATAGAAACACTGATTTTTAACGAACTTATAACTACTATTTTTGTAAAACGATTTATATCACGCGGTATATAACTGTCTCTCTGACACTCGCTGGTCGACTGACTGACAGCAGTTGTTCGGCCGTTTATATATGAGAACACATGGCAGGCTTCGGCTCGAGAACGTTCTCGAATGGGCTTCCGTCTCCTTCCTCTTGTTCTAGAAGCTTCTCAGAACTAAACCTCTCTCTCTAATTGTTCCATCAATTGTTTCCAGAACATTCCAGAATCTTCTGTGACGTTATTTGTCACTGTGGCATGAAATGAGTGTTCGGAAATATGCTGGTGTATGTAGGAATCATTGAGAGGTTGGAGAGTAATCGATGATGCGTGATACAGGATGTTCGTTGTACTCCTGCCTTCCTGCTGATGTTTCTAAAGCCCCTCCAAGGGGAATATCATTACAATACAGATATAGCCGGACCTATGAAAGAATGTTCATGGGGTGGATCTAAGTATTGCCTTATTTTCGTTGAAGACTTTAGTAGAAAAGTATATGGTTACATGTTGAAAACAAAAAGTGATGTCTTGTCCAGATTTCAAGACTTCCAAGTCTTAGTAGAGAACCAAACGGGGAGAAAAATAAAATGTCTCAGAAGTGATAATGGTTCAGAATATGTGAACTACAATTCTGAAAATTTCCTGAAAATCCATGGCATAGTGCATCAAACAACTATTCCGTATGTTACAAGCCTTCCTGTATTCTTAGCAAAAGATTGCCAGGCAACTCAGTGAAGATGGGGGTGGGTAAATAATTAAAATCTTTTTCCCTCAAAATGATCTTTATTCACAATTCTCTGGTTCAAATGGCTGTGGCACGATTGAATCTGCCTGATAGATTTGATAAAATGATTGAAGGTTCTGACTGGGACCGCTGCAGCTGGCAGCAACTGTCCGCAGCCGCAGCCAAGCGTCGTTTAGGCGATACTGCCATGAGTGGTTCTGCGTCTGGTGTTCTGTGGTCTATGAGTCTGGTAGAAAGTGTTCCGTGCTAGTTGTTGCTCCGTGTGTCGTGTGTCTGTCAGGTCACGTCACGTCTTCTTGTCAAATGTCAACCTCTGGATGTAAACATAGTAAAGATAACAATGTGGCAATTTGTGAAATTATGAAAATAAACAGTTTTGAATTGAATGCATCAATCCCTAGGCCTAGCAGTTATTTTCACATGAACCCTAAATTCGGTGAACCGAAAAGACTGTGCAGCAGAGACTTTGGATTATTATTTACAAAATGGGTGAGTATGTACAAAATGTTTGCATCAGCAGAGCTGGTCATGAAGATTTTGTTAGTTACGAAGCTTGGTGAAATGGTGACTAGTTCATACAAACAATCTTCAGTTAGGTACTCCAGATATTATTAACAGTTAACATTCACCTAATATCCAATATGCTGGCCTTTGCCCATATATAAGTAAGCACCAGGTTCAGCTATTAGTTACAAAAGCCATAAGCATGAGGGTGCGTTATCAGAAGAGTGAGGAAGCATACAAGCCAAAGCAAAAATAATAGTGGCAGTTACTAGACTAGGGCTTATCTGTGCAATTCAGCGACGCGTTCAACAGGAACTAACGTTTCACCAGGAAGTGGGTCAGGTATCACCCTACAGCAATCCAGCTGACGGCTACTGGAAACCTCTTGATGATGAGTGTTCCCTGGTGGTATGGTACACTACAGGTGGATCCTCAATGTACTCCGGAATTCTGTAGCAGAGGAGGGATCCACGTATACCAACAAAAAGGCCTGAAAATATGATTGTTGCAATGCAATGGAAGACCAGGTACCTTACTACCGATGTATTTGGTCTAGATATACAATCCGTGTGGACCTACCTTGGATGGTGTGTGGCCTTTGAGATGGTTCGTAATAATAACACTTCGGTTTGGGAGACTGGTCGAAAAGTGAAACTAAATATCCACAAATAGTGCGTAGAATCACTAGATTACTACAATGTTTTACTTTGTTGACCAAAATCAAGAAAATCCGCAAAATGCGATGGAAATTGTTGCAAGCACATGCAAAACCCCCTAACCTCAATCTCTCCCAAAATCCCTCCAATATTCACTCTTTTCAGTGTCAATGTCAAGGCCAAGTTCACAGATCGACAGATTCTACCAGACAATCTAGCAGAAGAGGTAATGTTTTGAAACATCAGCAACAGCTGATTCTAGCCAATGTTTACTTCTAGGTTCTTTCAGTCAAACCCCATGGATACTAACAGACTTCCGAGTCACGCAATAAACAACCTAGGAAGCACTGGAAATCATTGCTAATCGATCTTCCAGAGGTGTTATCTTGAAGGATTGTGAGATTTCGTTTCCAGACCAACTAATATTCGCTTTCCAGATAACACTACGACTGATTCACCATGATATCAACGGAACACACTCGAGTTGTACAATAACGGAATAAATATCTTGATACTACGACTATTTGCACTCAGTACGTACTTGATTTATATCATACTCCACCCTGTACCAATTTGAACCCGTAACAATACCCCCCTTTCCTGGATAAAGTTTTTTTTCTTAATAAAAAAAAACTTCAACTTGTTTCAATAAGAAAAATGAATAAAAAAATAAAGGAAATCATTTTACTTGGTTCTTTGGGATTTTCTCTCCTCGTTTCTATAAAATAAAAGTATTCGTATTATTTCAATATATTGAAATAATACGAATACTTTTATTTTATAGAAACGAGGAGAGAAAATCCCAAAGAACCAAGTAAAATGAATGTACCACCTCCTCGATTAACCTACAGACAGTATTTGAAGGAAATCACCCTCAACATTCTATAATTTTGTCCAAGACACTCAACCGTCTAAACCTCGTCTTCTCCGCTAGGGTCATCAGTGTCGGGTAAATGGGCCTTTAAATCCTTCGCGTGCCATGTGCCTACAGGTCGTCCATTCGCGTCAGCCAACTCATATGACCAGGGAGATACAACTTTGATGATCGTGAGTGGGCCTCGGAACTTCGGTGAAAGTTTAGAAGTAAATCCTTTCGCTGCATCGGAAATCTTAGACTCTCGACACCAAACCTTTTGTTGCAGATGATACTTTTCGTCCCTACGACGCAGATTGTACTTTGTCCGACTCTGTTCGTATGCTTTTGCTAAGCGTTTGGCGACTTCCTGAAGAACTTTCTCAAGCGCTTCCGACCACAGTTGAACATTATAATCAGGACCAGATAACTGATGCGATAACGGGTGAACTTCTTCCTCAGAAAGATATATTTCTTGCCCAAATACCACGAAATTCGGCGTGAACTGGGTGGCGTCGTGCTTGCCTGAACGGATGGCACAACCGACTTTTGCCAAGTATTGGTCCCAGGCCTTATGGTTGGTCGACAAATAGGCTGTGAGCATCGTTTTGATGACCCGATGCACCCTCTTCACGGGGTTAGCCTGCGCATGGTAATAGGAGATGTACCCCAACTGGGTGTCGTACATTCTCATCACTTCTTTGGAGCAGTTGCTCCTAAATTGAACTCCGTTATCCAAAATGACCTTCTTAGGTGCCCCATAAATCAGAATAACGTGGTCTTCCACCGTTTTAGCCACGATAGCTGCCTTCGCGGTACGAAGAGGAAACAGAAGAATGAATTTGGAAAAGATGTCACACACCGACAGTATGTAACAGTAACCGGCTGACGATCTCGGAAGAGGGCCTACGATATCAACGCTGACGATCTGCCATGGTCGGGAAGCCGTAGGTGCTACACTTAGTATCAACCCGGCAGGCTTTTTCTGCAACGGCTTAATACTCAAGCAGACGTGACATCGGTTGACGTATCTTGCCACATCCATTTTCAATTTTGGCCAGTAATAGCGGGTGGTCAACCGGGAGGTCGTCTTGGCGATTCCCAAATGACCAGTCGTTGGGGGGTCGTGATATTTCCGGATCAATTCGCTACGGTCTCCTTTTGGAACTTCGATCAACCACTCTCCGGTCTCGTCCATCAACTCAGGATACTTACGCTCGACCCTCTTGAACAATTGACCATTCTCAAATCGCCACAGCGGAAATTGGGCCGGCCGATCCTGGACTTGCTGACACAAGTTTACGTACCACTGATTTTTCCCTGCGGTCGATGGCGCGTCAACGGTAACCGAGTTCAACGCAGGCTCCGACCGAGAAAGGGCATCAGGCACCAAATGTTCGCTTCCACGTCGGTGAACACTATCAAAGTCGTACTGTTGGAGCCTGACGGCCCAACGAGAAATTCTACCAACATGGTCTTCGATATTATTTAACCATTCGAGGCTGTAGTGGTCGGTGATCACCGTGAACTTGGTACCCTCAATATACGGTCGCAGTTTCTCAATGGCAAATAAGACTGCTAAGCACTCTTTCTCTGTAGTGCTGAACTTGCGCTCATTCGCGGTTAATGACCTGCTCAAGTAGCACACCACCTTTTCGTCATCGGGATGAGTGTGAATTAGCACCGCCCCCAAGCCATAATCCGAAGCGTCCGTTTGGACGCAGAAGGGGAGGTCATAGTCCGGGCAACTAAAAACTGGAGCGGAGACTAGGTATCCTTTCACGGCAGTGAATGCATTACTGCAGGCATTGTCCCATACAAAGGGTTTGTTCTTTTTCGTCAGCTCACACAACGGAGCAACCACTGACGAGAAGTTTGGAACAAACCTTTTGTACCAGGAGGCCAGACCAACGAGTCTCCTCAGTTCCGTCACATTCGTGGGAGCCGGAAACTGAAGGATTGCCGCCACTTTATCAGGGTCGACCATTAGACCCGAAGCATTAACAATGTAACCCAAATATCGAATCTCCGGCTCACAAAAGTCACATTTGTCCCAGTTAAGAGTGAGACCTGCCGCTTTCAGTCGATGGAGGACCTCCTGGAAGATCTCGAGGTGTTTTTCGAAAGTGGGAGTACATATTATCACGTAGTCGAGATACACAAACACATACGTCTCTAAATCTCTCCCCACGACCCTGTCGATAAACCTCTGCCAAGTCGCAGGTGCATTGTGGAGCCCCATTGGCATCCGCCTGAATTGAAATAGCCCTCGATTAGGTACCACAAACGCAGTCAGTGGCTTGGAAGATTCTGACAATGGTAACTGCCAATAGGCAGATTTTATGTTCAACGTTGTAAGGAAGTGGGCATCTCTTAGTTTGTCCAACGTAGCAGAGACGAACGGAAGTGGGTAGTTATCCCTTTTGGTAACCTTATTTAAGTTGCGGAAATCCACGCAAAATCTGTATCGCCCATCCGGCTTCTTGACCAAGAGAATCAGGGATGGCCAAGATGAACTAGAGGGTTCAACTACTCCATCTGCGAGCATCTTATCGAGCTCTTCGTGGACTTGCTTTTGCAAAGCGGGCGACAGAGGCTAATGACGTTGCCAAATTGGCGGCAAATCAGTGATTATTACATGCTCCACGAGGATAGTGCATCTTAGTTTATCCCCCATATCCTCAAAGGTCGATTTGATGAGATGATCTAAGCTTTCCTGTTGTGCCTTGGTCTAAGTATCCCTAAAATTAATGGCCAATACCTCAACGTCTTCCGCTATATCCGCCCCATTTCGAAATGTTCACTTATCCGAATATGCATCTGGAATAATTGCCATTTTGACCCAGAAGTCAATACCCAAAATCAACTGGTGAGGCAGTAAAGGAACAAATGATACCTAAATTATCTTCGTGCGACTACCTAACTGCGATGATAGAGAAACACAGCCGGCCACGGCACATGATTCACCATTAGCCACAGTACATTCGACTGAAGTAGTAGACTTTAGATCACAAAAACTCTCGGGTTGTCTCCATCCTGGCCCCCGTAAAATCTTTCGCGTAGAACCTGAGTCCAATAAACCTAAAAAGTTGATACCAAACATAGATACTAGGAGATAAGGCCTCGAATCGTTTTTCGCATGAGCCAAAATGAAGTCCAGTAAAATTTTACTCTCAGGCCAGACTCGAGAGGATTCAGAGGATGAGGAAAAGGAAGAAGAGGAGGCGTCCAGATGGCCTACAGCCGCCTCCGGTAATCGTTTTTTGACGAACATTGTGGACAGATCGAAGTCATCACATTTGGCTTGCCACATCGAAAACAAAATACTTTCCAGGGTTTATCGCACTTACGGAACCTATGTCCCACACCCTGACAATTCCAACACTCTGACACTGGAGGTGATGGTAGACTAGAGGATGCGACAGCCATACTAACAGGGTCCTCCTGGCTAAGTAAATTCTTAAAAGGAGCAGAATCAGTATTTCCCGCACGAACTGACCTAGGTGGGTCGATAGCAGCTACTTGAGTGGAGTGGTGGGATCTCCGATATGCCAAATCTGGCTTCAACAACTGCCGGTAGTTCGTAACAGGAGGGACATACCTCTCGGCTACCATTTCAGCTCCTTCAATTGCTCTTCCAAGTCGAGTCAATTCCGCGATAGACTCGATGTCATATAGTGCCAACTGTGATTGAATACTGGGCAGGAGATTTCTGCGGATCAGTCTGACCCTAGTGGCCTCAGAAGGTTTATTATCAGATAAACGATTGAACATGTTCTCTAAGGTCGATATAAAGCAAATTATTTTTTCTTTGGGTCCTTGGGGCGTCTCCGGATCTCTTCCCATAAGAGATTCTCGTAATCCACGGGCCTGAAAGCATTCCTCAGGGCCTGTGTCAGTTCCTCCCAAGAAGAAAAATTTTGTGTCCTAAACCTCATGAGGGCATCCCTAGTTAGCAACTCTGGTGCCGATCTGAGAAGTTGTTCCTTAGAAACGCCTCTCGAGACACGCAGTTCCTCAAATCTTTCCGGGAAATTTGTTACACTGCTATCCCCATCAAACTTCACACCCCATCGTCCAACATCGACACAGTTTGATTGGCGTGAAAAATCATACCCAGCACGTACTGGTGGGAGTTGCAAGTTTTGGACCTGGGAAGCCAGATTATTAGTCTGTGGATCCAAGGAAATCCATCTCGTCGAATTCAAATTCTGTCCCGGCCCATGCGTTGGAATAAAAGATTGAACCCTTGGCACGCTTTGGAATATAACGGACGCACGCCTTGACTCCAGTGGTTCCTCTTCGGATGCCAAGTTATGTGGTTCGCCCCACTGTATAAAATCTTGCACTTCGAGTAGGTTGGATCGTACCCGTTCCCTAAAATTATCAGGAGCCTCGTCTGAGACTCGTGAACGTGAATTACTTGCCGGACCTGTACCAGAACGCGATGGGTTCACATTTTGTTCTGATCTGTGTGAAGTTGCATGGCAGGCACTAATTGTTACAATTTCAGGGATGAGGGGATTTGGTTCATCCAGGACTGATCTTTCTGGAATATTCAGGCCATCCATCAACGAAATTTGTTGTGCCGGTCGATTTTCTAACTCGGCCACCACTTCGTGAACTCTATCAATCAACTCCAAACCTTTATACACCAATGATTGCCTTATATGTTCAACCTCACTATCCGCTGGTGGTAACCGTTGTAACCTACCTTGAATATGATATAGTCGCGATGAAATACGTTCGAATTCGTTGACTCGATTATTTACATCAAAGTTTGAAATATCCCCATTCAGATCTATTAATTTCGCCCTACAAATATCCAATTCATTTTTAAGATCGATTGGCAGTTGAGTGGAAAGTGTAGATACGCCTGCGCGCTCGCAGCGTAGTGCAACTCGCTTTTCTGCAACAGTGCCCCCTATTGGCAAACCACTTATCATGAGCTCATAAGTTATTTCGTCTTCAAGAAGCCTATTGATTTCCATTATTGTCGGACTATATCGAATTTCAAGCTTCTCAATTTATCAACACCGGTTGATCCCCCCTCCAAGTTAACCAAAAAAACACAAGAAAAAGAGACTTCAACTACCAATCAGTTCAAACTTATCTCACTCTTTGTAAGACGGTAGAAAAAAAAAATAACAACCAAAAACAAAACTCACTACTAAACCTTTTTCCACTTGATAGCTCGGCAATCAGTTCCTGTAATCGTACTGCAATTGCTCATCAAAAGTGACAAAAGAATAATAAAAAAAAACCTAAATATATGTGTACGTATTCACTATAATCAATAACTTCCTTCAGATTGAATACTACCACCCTTATAGATTAAGCAAATTCAATACACCACTTCAAGTCTCTCAACCAAGTGTACCAGGGAATATATCAGCAATACATCAACAATGTCCAGAATTATATTGCAAGGAAAAAAGAATGATAACACTAAGCAAAAGAATTACCCAAGCAATCCACACGAAAGGGCGCCATTTGTTACAAGTCTTCCTGAATTCTTAGCAAAAGATTGCCAGGCAACTCAGTGGAGATGGGGTGGGTAAATAATTAAAATCTTTTTCACTCAAAATAATCTTTATTCACAATTCTCTGGTGCAAATGACTGTGGCACGATCGAATCTGCCTAATAGATTTAATAAAATGATTGAAGGTTCTGACTGGGACCGCTGCAGCTGGCAGCAACTGTCCGCAGCCGCAGCCAAGCGTCGTTTAGGCGATACTGCCATGAGTGGTTCTGCGTCTGGTGTTCTGTGGTCTATGAGTCTGGTAGAAAGTGTTCCGTGCTAGTTGTTGCTCCGTGTGTCGTGTGTCTGTCAGGTCACGTCACGTCTTCTTGTTAAATGTCAACCTCTGGATGTGAACATAGTAAACAAAACAATGTGGCAATTTGTAAAATTATGAAAATAAACAGTTTTGAATTGAATGCATCAATCCCCAGGCCTAGCAGATATTTTCACATGAACCCTAAATTCGGTGAACCAAATGGACTGTGCAGCAGAGACTATGGATTATTAATTACAGAATGGTTGAGTATGTACAAAATGTTTGCATCAGCAGCTTGGTGAAATGGTGACTAGTTCATACATACAATCTTCAGGTAGGTACTCCAGATAATATTAACAGTTAACATTCACCTAATATCCAATATGCTGGCCATTGCCTATATATAAGTAAGGACCAGGTTCAGTTATTTGTTACAAAAGCCATAAGCATAAGGGTGCGTTAGCAGAAGAGTGAGGAAGCATACAAGCCAAAGCAAAAATAATAGTTGCAGTTACTAGACTAGGGCTTATCTGAGCAATCCAGCGACGCGTTCAACAGGAACAAACGTTCCACCAGGAAGTGGTTCAGGTATCACCCTACAGCAATCCACCTGACGGCTACTGAAAACCTCTTGATGATGAGTGTTTACTGGTGGTATGGTACACTACAGGTGGATCCTCAATGTACTCCGAAATTTTGTAGCAGAGGAGGGATCCACGTATACCAACAAAAAGGCCTAAATATATGATTGTTGCAATGCAATGAAAGACCAGGTACCTTACTACCGATGTATTTGGTCTAGATATACAATCCGTGTGGACCCACCTTGGATGGCGTGTGACCTTTGAGATGGTTCGTGATGATAACACTTTGGTTTGGGAGACTGGTCGAAAAGTGAAACTAAATATCCACAAATAGTGCGTGCATTCACTAGATTACTACAATGTTTTACTTAGTTGACCAAAATCAAGAAAATCCGCAAAATGCGATGGAAATTGTTGCAAGCACATGCAAAACCCCCTAACCTCGATCTCTCCCAAAATTCCTCCAATTTCCACTCTTTTCAGTGTCAATGTCAAGGCCAAGTTCACAGATCAACAGATTTCACCAGACAATCTAGCAGAAGAGGTAATGTTTTGAAACATCAGCAACAGCTGATTCTAGCCAATGTTCACTTTTAGGTTCTTCCAGACAAACCCCATGGATACTAACAGACTTTCAAGTCACGCAATAAACAACCTAGGAAGCACTGAAAACCATTGCTAATCGATCTTCCAGAGGTGTTATTTTGAAGGATTGTGAGATTCCGTTTCCAGACTAACTAATATTTGCTTTCCAGATACCACTACGACTGATTAACCATAATATCAACGAAACACTCTCGAGTTGTACAATAACGGAATAAATATCTTGATACTACGACTTTTTTCACTCAGTACGTACTTGATTTATATCATACTCCACCCTGTACCAATTTGAACCCGTAACACGTATTCTCCACAACAAAATGGAGTGGCAGAAAGAACAAACAGAACTCTGGTGGAGAACACTAGATGCATGCTTTTCGATGCAAATGTGGGAAAGAAATATTGGGCTGAGGCGATGAATACTGCCATCTACTTGAGAAATAGATCACCTACTGCTGCTGTGAAAGGGGCGGTGCCCGGAGAAATTTGGATGAAAGAAAAAATCGACTTATCCCATTTGAAGATCTTTGGTAGCAAAGCTCAAGTACACATTCCCAAGCAAAAAAGGCAGAAATTTGACCCAAAATCAAGTCAATATATGATGGTAGGGTATTGTGAAACCTCAAAAGGCTATAGACTGGTTGATGTGAAGGCACGAGATGTGGTTTTCATAGAGTCTATGGAAAACATTCCGACTAATTTACAAGGAACTAGCAAAAATACCTCTTTTAGTAGAATTAGAGATGGGGAACAAGATGAATATAATTTCGAAGAATATATACAGCATACAGATGCTCTAGGTCTAGATGATGTTTCAATTCAGAATGAAACAGTGAGAGAGGAAATTCCACAGCAGATGGACACTTCTATTATTGATAGTTTCTCCAAAACTATACATAAGGAAGTATCTGTAGATGATTATGTTGTATCAGATGATACAGAATGTTCTGATGACATTGATATTTCGACAAATCAAAGTCAGATGACAAATATTGATTTAGTGTCAGAGAAAAATGACCAGCAATCAGGAAGTATGCTACAAGAAAGACGTTATCCACAAAGGGAACGAAGACTTAAGAGATATGATGATATGGAATACTCTTTTTTAACATTGAAAAATTGCAATGATCCAGTCGATATTGCAGATGCTCGTTCAAGATCAGACAAGAAGTTATGTGAACGTGCAATGAGGAAAGAGTTGCATGCATTAGCCGAAAATGATACCTGGGAGCTTGTTGACCGTCCTCAAGGCAAAAATGTGGTCAAATGCAAATGGATTTCCAAGCTGAAGATAGGAGCAGATGGCAAAGTTCAACGCTACAAAGCTACGCTTGTAGCGAAGGGATCTTCTCAGATATTTGGGGAAGATTATATGGAAACGTTCGCACCTGTTGTGAGACTGGCCACCATAAGGTTATTATTCGGACTAGCTGTAGAACTAAACTTAGAAGTGGATCATATTGATATCACTACTGCATTTTTGAATGAAAGTTTGCAGGAGACTATATATATGGAGCAACCTACAGGTTTTATCGAGCAGGAAATGGATGACAAGGTATGCAAACTTGAAAAAGCTACATATGGTCTAAAGCAATCTGCTCGCTCTTGGAATACCAAAATTCATACTTTTTTGGTAAACATTGTTTTCGAGAGATGCGGATACGATTCTTGTGCTCATACTAAAAATGAAGATGAGAAATTGATAATTATTGCACTTTATGTTGATGACTTCTACATTTTCTCGAATGACAAAGAAAGGAGTAACAAGTTGAAAGGAGAAATAGGTAAAAGTTCCAAGATGAAGGATCTGGGTGAGATCAAAGAGTGTTCAGGGATGAAGGTCACAAGAGGCAGGAAGAATAATGAAATTCGTCTCGATCAATCTCGTTACATTGTGAAAATTTTGAAGAGATTCGGAATAGAAGACTCGAAACCAGTGAGTACTCCACTTGAACCTAATTTGAAATTGGTAAAGAATAAGGAAAACAATGAACATTATCCCTATCAAGAACTTATCGGGGCATCAATGTATTTATCTGTCTGCACTCGTCCAGATATTACCTCTTCTACAAGTTTGTTGAGCCAGTTTAATACATGCCATGACAAGAACCATTGGATTTCAGCCAAGAGGATTTTGAGATACCTCAAAGGAACGTCAGAGTATTGGTTATGTTTCCAAAAGACAGGAAAACCAATTCAATGTTATGTTGATGCTGACTGGGGCAGTTGCATTGAAGACCGACGTTCGTATACAGGTTTGGTACTGAATTTTGCTGGAGCCGCTATTAGTTGGCAATCCAAGAAACAACGGAGCGTTGCACTTAGTACAACTGAAGCTGAATATATGGCTTTATGTGAAGCTGCTGAAGAAGATGTGTATAAATAAGGATTGTTCAACGAGTTATATCAGGAATATAAGTCAGTTGTGATATACAATGACAATCATGGGGCAAACAAGCTGGTTTATAATCCTATTTTCCACAATCGCACGAAACATGTGTCGATCAAATATCATTATGTGAGGGAATTGGCAGATAATAAGGATATCAACGTACTCTATTTACCAACAGGAAAAATGCCAGCAGATGTCTTGACTGAATCGTTGTTCAGGCCCAAGCATTTATACTGTACTGAACAAATGGGACTGAGAAAAATTTCATGATTTTGATTTATTTTTGACATGAGATTAAGTAAGGGTGTTAGAACATACTGTATTGATTACAATATGTCTAGTAATCTAATGTCGATGTTGATATATTTTTGATAGTTAATGTCATAATAATTCTTTAAGTACTCTCACCGATTCTGACTAATTAACACATATCATGAGGAGTTTCTATACATATCTGATATTTCATAACCCACCGATCCATTGTAACAACAATTATACCTGCTTCGATGTCGTCTCCTATGATCGTTGCGAACATATATGCCCCAGAGGTATCCATGTGAGATGATAGAATACAGAGATACAGTGTGCAGACTGATGTTGTCGAAGTATCTCCACTTGCCTATTGTTCTCGTTATATCTCCTTCGAAGTCGGCTTATATGGTCAGTGCGATCGTATCTGCTATAGCTGTAGGCATGTCAGATGCTAGAATGCAAAGGTACAGTGTAAACATATTCGAAGTCGAGGTTTCTTGTTCTGCCTGTTGTGTGCGTCATCACCGCTTCGATGTCGTCTTATAGGATCGTTGCGAAATGATATGCTCCAAAGGTATCCATGTGGGATAATAGGATACAGAGATACAGTGTGCAGACGGATGTTGTCGATGTATCTTCACTTGCCTAATGTTCTCGTAATATGTCCTCTGAAGTCGTTTTATATGGTCAGTGCGATCGTATCTGCTATAGCTGTAGGCATATCAGATGCTAGAATGCGGAGTTGCAGTGTGAACATAGTCGGAGTCGAAGTTTCTTGTTCTGCCTGTTGTGTGCGTTATACCCGCTTCGATGTCATCTCATATGATCGTTGCGAACTGTTATGCTTCTGAAGGTATCCATGTGAGATGATAGAATACAGATATACAGTGTGCAGACTGAAGTTTTCGAAGTATCTTCTCTTGCCTATTGTTCTCGTTGTATGTCTATAACTGTGGGCATGTCAGATGCTAGAATGCAAAGGTACAGTTGAAACATAGTCGAAGTTTCTTGTTCTGCCTGATTGTACGTTATCCGCGCTTCGATGTCGTCTTATAGGATCGATGCGAACTGATATGCTTTGAAGGTATCCATGTGAGATGATAGAGTGTGCAGACTGATGTTTTCGAAGTGAGTGACAAGTGTATGTTTTTCGCCCGAAATTTGATAAAAATCAAGACGATCAACAGGAAAGTCTCTTCACATTGTAACTCAAAATTGCCTCTTTTTGAGTCCCGATATTCATATTTTCTCAAATATCTCGAGAACGGCACGAAACATCGAGAATATGAATAAAAAAATACTCCAACACCCTTGTCGACTCTCGCAAAGGCCTACCACATAGAGAAAGTTCAAAAAACAAAAAAAATAGTACGACGTCATGACGCGAAATAATTCGAAGTTCTTTGAATAAAAAAAAGGTTAGTGACAATTGTATGTTTTTTGTCCAAAATTCGATAGAAATCTAGACGATCAACGGAAAAGTCTTCATGAATTGTTACTCAAAATTGCCTCTATTCTGGAAAAAAAATGGAAAAGTAATATTTTTGATGAGATTTTCCCAAATCCCGATATTCATATTTTCTCAAATATCTCGAGAACGGCACAAGATATCAAAAATCTGACCAACACCAACCAACACTTTTGTGGACTTTCACAACGACCTTCCACATGGAGAAAGTCCGAAAATTATATCACGAAAAAACAAAAAAAATTGTACGACGTTATGACGCGAAATAATTCCAAGTTCATTAGAAAAAAAAGTGAGTGACAATTGTGTTTTTTGCCCAAAATTCGATAGAAATCAGGACAATCGACGAAAAATTCTCAATACATTGTTACTCAGAATCGCCTCTCTACTGAAGAGAAAATTGGAGAAGTAATATTGTTGATGAAATTTTTTCAAGGACCGATATTCATATTTTCTCAAATATTTCGGGATCGGCAAAAAAACATCGAGAATATAAATCGAGAAATACTCCAACACCATTGTCGACTTTCGCAAAGGCTTACCACATGGAGAAAGTCCGAACACCGTATCACGAAAAACAAAAAAAATAGTACGACGTCATGACGCGAAATAATTCTGAGTTCATTGAAAAAACGAACTGAGTGACAAGTGTATGTTTTTTGCCCAAAATTCGATAGAAATCAAGACGACCAACGG
This sequence comes from Phaedon cochleariae, assembly GCA_918026855.4. Classification (NCBI taxonomy): domain Eukaryota; kingdom Metazoa; phylum Arthropoda; class Insecta; order Coleoptera; family Chrysomelidae; genus Phaedon; species Phaedon cochleariae. The sequence goes on along the minus strand of OU896722.1, from coordinate 15,915,133 downwards.
AAAAGTCTTGATGAATTGTTCCCGATATCCATATTTTCTCAAATATCTCGGAAACGGCACAAAATATCGAAAATCTAAATCATCAATCAATCAAATCAAATTCTTGAATTATGTTGCTCTTTACTTTGAAATGTATGTGTCTGTGATCCGAGCAACTTTCTTCATCTGACACATGCCATTCTGTAACAAGGTTACTCACATATGTAGAGGCTATTGTTACATCAAGTACCTCCTTCCTATTTCTTGTGATGAAGGTTGGTTTATTCCCTACATTCAATGTGTCCAGGTTGTTTGCCAGCATGAATTGTAGTAGTGATTCGCCTCTAACGTTAGTGTCGGTGCTTCCCCAGATGGTGTGGTGTGCATTCGCATCGCACCCAATGATCAACTGCAGTCCTTTTATCCTGCAGTTCCTCACCAGTTCTTCCACAGCCCTCGTAGGTGGTGGTTCAGGATCATCCGAAGGGAAGTAGGCCGATCCGAGTACTAACTCCCTCGTCCCACTACCATCTTTCATCCTGATTTTGATGGCCGTTAAATCTCTAGAACAGAAGTTTGTCAACGGCAATATTCTTAAATCATTTTTAATTAGTATACAGGTTCGAGGGGTCTCGGCCGATCTGCTATAAATTAGCTCTCTGCTTGCTACCGAGGAATGGTGTCGCTAACGGGGCCTCTGGGAAACAGGGCGACATCCCAGAGTAAACAGCCTTAGCCCTGTGCAGGGGGCACCACAGGGCTGGACCAACCCCTTCCCACGTCACTCGTAGGAGAAGGAAAACTTTTGGCCTTCTTCGTAGACGAGAACAGGGATCGGAAGAGCAATCTTCAGGAACCTGAACGAAAAGGGTCTTTCATATTGAAGTTTCCCTTAATAGGCACCATGAGTCGTATGTGGTAAAATTGATAACGGCATGTAGGTGAGATACAATGGGCCACTAGGCCTAAGTGTCGTCGAAGCCTACAACGGGGTGGAGTGTTTAGTGGGTTTATACCGTGGAGGGGACTCCCACACTATCATATGGGGGATTGGACCCATATGATGTCTATAAAAGATTTCAACCACCTCGGCGAAAAAAAAAAAAAAATCGAAATATAACCCAACACCATTGTCGACTTTCGCATGGGCCTACCACATGGAGGAAGTCCGAACACCGTATCACGAAAAACAAAAAAATTAGTACGACGTCATGACGCGAAATAATTCTGAGTTCATAGAAAAAAAAAAGTGAGTGACAAGTGTATGCTATTTGCCCAAAATTTGATAGAAATCAAGACGACCAACAAAAAAAGTCTTCATAAATTGTTCCCGATATTCATATTTTCTCAAATATCTCGAGAACGGCACAAAATATCGAAAATCTGAATCGAAACATACCTCAACACCATTGTCGACTTCCGCATAGGCATATCACATGGAGAAAGTCCGAACACCGTATCACGGAAAACAAAAAAATCAGTACGACGTCATGACGCGAAATAATTCTGAGTTCATTGAAGAAAAGAAGTGAGTGACAAGTGTATGTTTTTCGCCCAAAAATCGATAGAAATCAAGACGACCAACGAAAAAGTCTCTATACATTGGTACTCAAAATTGCCTCTTTACTGGAAGAGAAAAATTGGAAAAGTATTTTTTCTGATGAATTCTTTTTCAAGTCTCGATATTCATATTTTCTCAATATCTCGAGAACGGCACAAAATATCGAAAATCTGAATCGAAAAATACACTAATACTCTTGTCGACTTCCGCAACGACCCACCACATGGAGAGAGTCCGATCATTATATCACAAAAAACAGAAAAAATTGTACGACGTCACGACGCGAAATAATTCTAAGTACATTGAAAAAAAAAAAAAGGAGTGACAATTGTATGTTTTTTGCCCAAAACTCGATAGAAATCAAGACGATCAACAAAAAATTCTCTATACATTGTTACTCAAAATTGCCTCTTTCCTGGAAAAAAATTGGGAAAGTAATATTTTTGATGAGATTTCTTCAAGTCCCGATATTCATATTTTCTCAAATATTTCTAGAAAGGTACAAAACATCGAGAATATGAATCAAGAAATACTCCAACACCCTTGTCGACTTTCGCAAAGGCCTACCACATGGAGAGAGTCCGAACACCGTATCACGAAAAACAAAAAAATTAGTACGACGTCATGACGCGAAATAATTCTAAGTTCATTGAATAAAAAGAGGTGAGTGACAAGTATATGTTTTTCCCCCAAAATTCGATAAAAATCAAGACGACCAACGAAAAAGTCATCATGAATTGTTACTCAAAATTGCCTCTTTACTGGAAGAGAAAAATTGGAAAAGTATTATTTCTGATGAATTTATTTTCAATCCCGATATCCATATTTTCTCTAAAATCTTGAGAACGGCACAAAATATCGAAAATCCTATTCGAAAAATACACCAACACTCCTGTCGACTTCCGCAACGACCTACCACATGGAGAAAGTCCGAACATTATATCACGAAAAACAAAAATATTTGTACGACGTCATGACGCGGAATAATACAAAGTCCATTGAAAAAAAAAAGGTGAGTGACAATTGTATGTTTATTGCCCAAAATTCGATAGAAATCAAGACGATCAACGAAAAATTCGTCATAAATTGTTACTCAAAATTGCCTCTTTACTGGAAAGAAATTGGAAAAGTAATATTCTTGATGAGATTTCTTCAAATCCCGATATTCATATTTTCTAAAATATTTCGAGAACGGCACAAAACATCGAGAATATGAATCGAAAAATACTACAACACCCTTGTCGACTTTCGCAAAGGCCTACTTCATGGAGAAAGTTTGAACACCGTATCACGAAAAACGAAAAAATTAGTACGACGTCATGACGCGAAATAATTCGAAGTTCATTGAATAAAAAAGGTGAGAGACAAGTGTATGTTTTGTCGCCCAAAATTCGATAGAAATCAAGACATCCATCGAAAGAGGCTTCATGAATGGTTTCTCAAAATTGCCTCTTTACTGGAAAAAAAATTGGAAAAGTATTATTTTTCATGAAATTTCCCGATATTCATATTTTCTCGAATATCTCGAGAACGGCACTGAATATCAAAAATTCAAATCGAAATATACCTCAACACCATTGTCGACTTCCGCATAGGCCTACCACATGGAGAAAGTCTGAACACCGTTTCACGAGAAACAAAAAAATTAGTACGACGTCATGACGCGAAATAATTCTAAGTTCATTGAAAAAAAAAAAGGTGAGTGACAATTGCATGTTTTTTGCCCAAAATTCGATTGAAATCGAGACGACTAACGAAAAAGTCTTCATTATTTGTTACTCAGAATTGCCTAAAGAGATATAGGGTGTTCAAAATCTAGAATTTTCAATTTTAGGATTTTTTTGTATCGAAACTATTCATTATCGATCAAAACGGCTCACATGTCCCTCTTGATTCACTATCTACTGACATTTAATTGGAACAGATACAGGGTGATCAGAATTCTGAATCTTGAAGCACCCTGTATTTGTTCCAATCAAATAGCAGATGCGATCGCACTGACCTTATGAGACGACTCTGAAGGACTTATAACGAGCACAATAGGCAAATAAAGATACTTCGACAAAGTCAGTCCGCACACTGTATCTCTGTATTCTATCATCTCACATGGATACCTTCGGAGCATATCATTTCGCAACGATCACTTGAGACATCATCGAAACGGAAATGACGCATAAAACAGGAAGAACAAGAAACTTTGTAACCATTTAATAATTAATAGGTGTTTTCCATAAACACTGGTTTCGGCTGAATACCCTCAATCCAAAGATTTGCAGGATCGAGCAAGATCCTCAGTTACAAAAATAGTGTTTAAAGTGCCCAATTAAATGTAGTGGAAATTAGACACTGACTAACTCAGTGGGACACTGGGGTGTGTACGGTTGGCAGGGTGAAATCATGATCCAAGAGTTGTCTGTATCATTTACTAAAACTGCGAAAATCTAATAATTCACAGGTTAATAATGGACAATGTTACGTAACAGTTAGGTTCAAAATATCCAAAAAGGTGATACTAAAATGTTATTCATTGCCAAACAAATAGATACCGAGGTGATCACTGTGGTGTACAAATGTATTGAAAACCTGATTTTCAAATGTAAGTTGAATATTATTGAAGGTTACGTAAAATATAAGATTTTGCAGTGCAGTGGTAAAATCTCCACAGGAGTTTGGTGGAAGTTTTCACGTAGGTAGCGTAATCGGACGAGCTTACCAAATTGCAGACAGGTCACTCATTCACTAAGTATTTATACAGGTAGATCCAGACGATGACTCCGCAAGGTAGCAGCTCAACAACAGCGAACACCCTGTGGCTTCCAAATACAACAACGATGAACCAGGTGTCACACGTAGGGACTGTCAGTTCACCATGAGATTGATGCCCACAGAAACATTAGACAACGGATAAGGAGAAAATAAAAGACCTGGAAAATTATCAATATGAACCAGTGTTCCTAGACCTATTGAAGACAATTATACCAGTAGTGACATACCTTTGGTTGATGTGCGGGCTTGTACGTGGCTGGTGGAAGAGGTTGAATTAATCCCCTACAATCAGGGTCGTGGTATTTCGTCCCAAAACCAGAGACCAAAATATACTTCACGTGAAGAAGGCAATTGATCCCACTAACAGTGGATTTGTTTCAAACTATACAAATATAAGAAACCTTCTTTCAAAAACCGTTCCAACCAGATCTCGATTATTTATAGCAACACAATTGAACAGCAATATGGTCGCTAGGTAGCCTCTCTAGGAACCAGGAAACCAGAGCAACTCACTTATTTCGTAGTCAGGGTAACTGAACTGCTCAGATGCTTCACAGAGGAACAGAGAGCACGAAAAAATATACTAGATGATCAAATTGACTAGTCACCACCGATTATATTGAATACAGCCAAAAGAAGTTGAATAATCGTGCTGGGAAATTACAAGGTGAAATATTGCGATATGGAGTGATATATTGTCATTGCAAATTTGGCCTTCAGTAAATGATACAGTCTATAATGTAACAAAAATATGACTTGTAACAACTCCCCCTTAACTCTCAAGAGATTTACCCGTAAATCTCTTCCGATTGAGATGGGTTGAAAATAAAAATATCAACGCCATAGTCATGATGGTCAAATTCGGTCGGACTTTTACCGCCAGGAGAAATTCTCCTACAGAGATATTCTCACGCCGTCCCTGCACAGCTTATTTAACCACAAAACAAACTAACAATGAAAAAAAAACTGGCAGATCTGAACTGAATTAAATCGAAAGTCACTCAGAATCTTCAGTATCTGAAATATCGGTATCAGAAGGGTGACATTTCAAATCTTTAATATGCCATGTTCCTTTAGACTTGTTATTTGAGTCTACTAGCTCATAAGCGACTAGGGAAAATTTCTCTCTAATTATCAACGGTCCAACGAATTAGGGTGCGAATTTGCCACGTGCTTATCTCGAAAGAACAAAAACGGGTGCCCTGAAGCACGAGCAAAGGGGTAGCTCAGTACTCAGTCGGGTATAGGGTGAGTTCTATAAAAACAAAGTAATTATTGAGGGCGCCACCAACTTATATAATATGGCAAGTTCAAGTTGGAAAACTTTCCTGATCTTGATGGGTCCCGCTTTTTGAACCGTATCGTCAAACAAAAAAAATGTTGGTAGGAGTTTATCAATGAGAACACATAATCTCTTTCCCAAGTTACTATCGTATTTGTTTATTCACTTATTATGTTACTTCGTCATCAATGGGGTGGTGAAAAAGGTTTCCTGAGTAAATATTGTACGTGAAAAATTATATATGTATGTGGGCAGAAATAATGATTAAAAAAATACCCCCCTGTGTGTACACGCAGAGTTCACAGTTTTCAGTAATTAATAATGACTGAATTCAAAGTGAATATGATTAAACCCCTCAGAAAAACAAGAAATATATATAAACTGCTCCACATTTGAAGTGAGACAAGCGAACATTTTGTTTGTTTTCGAACCGTGATAACTTTGGATGAGATCAACCGATCTTTGATTAGTTTTGAGATTGTGATTGCCCAGTTGATTGGCTATAACATATTTTTTTTACGTTTCTCCACCATTTCAGAATTATGACCTACAGGATGATATCTGAAAGTGTGATAATTTCCGAAAAGTTTGAGGTCGCCCCGTTAGCAGGATAATTTTTTTTAAATTTTTCTGACGGCAAAAACATGAACCCTAATGTGTTTCCTCGGAATGGTTTCGGATTCATCAAGATCCATACAGGATGTTTTGAGATATGCAATATCATGGATTAGCAAAAGTGATTTCGTGATTGAACGAAAAACCTTCAGGGTTAGTTCGCAGGGAGGAATAAAGTGAATGTGGAGTGTGGTTATTTTATGAATAAAATTGTCAAAGCTAGGATGTTTTTTTTCAGTGGATATAGAGAATGAGAATTGATGAACATATACCACGAAGAGAATACAGATAATACGTAACACAATATTTTTTTAATAAAGAAAAATTAAGAACGGCAGATGTGGTCGAATATCAATATTTTGTTACACCACCCCTGGCCGCTGCGAGAGCCCTAACTCTTCTCGGCATACTTGTTATCAAGCCATCAATGAAATCTTGGGGAATAGCTGTCCATTCTTCCACTATCGCATCTTCCAGTTGTTGAATATTCATCATTTCACCTTCTCTTCTCTTCAAACATAATTTTAACCTAGCCCATACATGTTCTATTGGGTTCATGTCTGGAGATACGGGTGGACATTCCATTCTTTCAATATTATGTTGTCTCAAAATTTCGGTTACAATTCTCGCACGATGTGGTCGTGCATTATCATCGACCAGTACGAAATTGTCTCCAAAGTTTTGAGCAACTGGTATAACAACATCTCTTATACACATGTCACGATATCGAACAGCATTCATACTTTCCCTCAAAATAACCAACGTGGTGCGATGATTCATCATGATACCGCCCCATATCGTAACACCCCCACCCCCAAATGCCACCCGCGCCTCCATGTTTTCCTCCAGAAACCTCTCACCCCGTTCTCGTCATACTAAAATCCTTCCATCTGATCTGAACATATTACACCTACTCTCATCAACGAATAAACATCTCCTCCAATCAGCTATTCCCCAGTTCAAATGGTTCTGAGCCCAAAGTCTTCGAGCTATCCTGTGGTTCAGCTTTAACAGAGTACAAGATGCCCTCCTTCTCGCTCTCAGATTGCGCTCATGAAGCCTTCTTCTGATTGTCTCATCTGAGACAACAACGAGTAGTGCTTCGGATGACACTTAAAAAGCTAAGGTCCCCGTCTTCTTAACTCACACAAGTCTCTGACTTTCGAGGGTTGCTTTGCAACTAAGCTGGCGGTTAAAAACACTTTTTTTTTTTTTAACTCCTGTTGCATTTCTTAGTGCACAGTTCAGTTGTCCAGCAGTCTGTGTTCGAAGACGACGTACCGAAGTAACTAAGAAATTATCATTTCTATCTGAAGTCTTCCGTTGTCGTCCACCTCCGTGACGATAATTAGGATCTCCTGTTCGATCGTGACGACGGATTGCCCTGTATATTGAAGCTCTTGATGTATCGAAATACTGTCCAATGTCTTCAACATTCAAACCACCATCTCTCATTCTGAGAACCATTTGTAATTGTTCATTAGTTAGCCGTGGCATATTTTATTACAATAATCAAATGTTTGACAATTTCTGATTATTTCCCAGACAACATATTATACCGAGGGGTTAACCAATGAATTTAAGGTATTCAAAAAATTCGAATAGCCATTATGTTGTTCAAAATTGCATATCTCAAAACATCCTGTATGGATCTTGATGAATCCGAAACCATTTCGAGGAAACACATTAGGCTTCATGTTTTTGCCGTCAGAAAAATTTAAAAAAAATTATCCTGCTAACGGGGCGACCTCAAACTTTTCGGAAAGTATCACACTTTCAGATATCATCCTGTAGGTCGTAATTCCGAAATGGTGGAGAAACGTAAAAAAAATATGTTATAGCCAATCAACTGGGCAATCACAATCTCAAAAATAATCAAAGATCGGTTGATCTCATCCAAAGTTATAACGGTACGAAAACAAACAAAATGTTCGCCTGTCTCACTTCAAATGTGGAGCAGTTTATATCATGTAAAGGACATGATAACGATATCAACATATGAAGATTGATTATAACCCCTTAGCAAAAAAAATATAATAGAAAGGCATGCAGCTTATCTATAGGTGGTAATTATGACGGCAGCAGCATCCCAGCTCATCCAATCTGACCATCCACTCCAAATGGTTATGTAAGCAAGTAGCAATATAGTTGGCTAGCAATGCAAGTAATAAGCAGTCCAAGCAATAGTATAAGCAATAGTCTCAGGGAAATATAGTGTATCATGCAGTTCTCCCTTTGTCATGCATATCACTAGGCCGATAATTCAAACCGTTACGGCAGCACTAATATATTATGTAACGATTGGTGATGACGTAATATGCACCATAAAGACCAGTAGGAAAATGAACCCTAAAAAAAATAAGGACGCCATAAAATAATGATTTAACTCACCAGGGAGTAGTACTTTGTACCTCATGCGATGTTCGAGGGTATATAGTAGGCAGTAAAGTTTGAGGTTCGGTCTCAGAACCACATGCCGGTAGCCCAACAAATCCTTCCACAGAAGATCAATTTAGCTGATTTCTCTTATCACACACGTGAAAAACGGTACCAACAGCTATATTGCACATTAAAATAAGGCCAACATATCCAAATTATTGAATGAATGTCAAATTCATTTATGTACAAAGGCACTTATCAATGGCTAACCGACATCTTTTCTTTTCTCCAACGTCAAGCACCCTTCTCCCTTTCCACAAAATTCCAAATTTCTCTTGAGGTCATCCGAGATGAATAGTCCATCTCTTTCCTCGTCTTGAGTATTCAAATTCCTATTTTGAAAAACATATAGGCACAGAATGTGAACTCCAAATGACAGTTGAATACCCGAACTTTTCCGAAATTCTTCGACCGAGTCTGCTCCTACCCAGTGTATCTCTGAAGTGCGGTGTCTGTGAATAAATATAGATGAAGAACACCTCCTGATCCCAAGGTCGCTACAGACAAATTAGTGGAACACCCATAGTTCTCCTCAATAATTACTTACAATATGACGGACATCAGCTGATTAGCTACTGGCCTGCCACCGTATGACTGCGAAAGCAACAAGTGCGTTATCAAAACAATACCAAAAACAAAACAATACCGAATAGCTGATCAAATTGCCCGAGGACAGCCTAACAAACATTGAGATTGAGTAGACAAAATAAAAGGTGAGATATACCTATCAATCCTGAAGAAAACTGGATATTCATAATGAGTGAGTGTTTGGTTATTTTACTGGAATAACGATCTCCACTGTCACGGGTGACCACTGTTGCCTTTACATAAAGAAACCCACGATTTAGGGTGAACTTATGATATAACACGACGAGATGCGATGATAATAGGTATGAATACTTTATTTCGGGAATTCAAATTTATTTAATAAGGATACGAAAATATAACGTTACAAATTCTCCCACCACTTTAAAAGATTTTCCTGAAAATCTTTTGCGAAACCTAGTCGTCTGGAGGATGAGCTTTCAAATCCTTACAATTCCACACTCCTTGAATTTTATTGTTATGATCCTTCAATTGGTATGTCCAAGGAGATACTCGCTTGGCAATCAAAAACGGGCCAACAAATTTCGGGGCCAGTTTGGCATTAAAATACTTAGACGCGTCCGACAATACATAATTACGACGCCATACTAGTTGATTCGGATGATACTGTTCGTCCCGCCGACGCAAATCGTACACCTTTTTATTTTGATCATAGGCCTTAGACAACCGTTTTCGAACATCCTCAGAAATTTTTGCAATTCTTAGGAATTTTTGCAATTTTTGCAAATTGTCATTTTTACGATTTTCGCAATTTTTAGGAATTTCTTGGAATTTTTGCAATTTTCCGGAATTTTTGCATTTTTGCAATTTTCAGAAATTTTTTGCGATTTTTGCAATTTTCAGGAATTTTTTTAAATTTTTACAATTTTCCGGAATTTTTGCAATTTTTGCAATATTTGCAATTTTCAGAAGTTTTGCAATTCTTAGGAATTTTTGCAAATTTTGTCATAATTTTCAGGAATTTCTTGAAATTTTTACAATTTTCCGGAATTTTTGCGATTTTTACTATTTTCAGGAATTTTTGAAGCAGAAATGCTACAGAAAATATGCAAATATACTGGGCATTCCAATTAAAAAAATTGATTAAGATGTTACCAGATCTGGTAACCCAACCTAAGATATGTTACCAGATCTAGTAACCTAACCTAAGATATGTTACCAGATCTAGTAACCTAACCTAAGATATGTTACTAGATCTAGTAACCTAACCTAGGATATGTTACCAGATCTAGTAACCCAACCTAAGATATGTTACTAGATCTAGTAACCCAACCCGAGGCGGCTCGGTGGTCGAGAGCGTTAAGGCGCTGAGTTCGTATGGGGACTCTCACCGAGACCTAGGTTCGAATCCTAGTTAGGCCATGGATGTTTGTGTTTGTATGTATACCTAACCCCGCACAAGTTTCGACTTATGGGGCGTTTGGTCCCAGTGCTGGGAATAACGAGGTATGCAATTGCGAGAACCTTAGATATGTTTACAATTTTGAGGAATTTTTGCGATTTTTGCAATTTTCAGGAATTTTTGCAATTTTCAGTAATTTTTGCAATTTTCAGGCATTTTTGCGATTTTTGCAATTTTCAGGAATTTCTTGAAATTTTTACAATTTTCCGGAATTTTTGCAATTCTCAGAAATTCTTGCAATTCTTAGGAATTTTTGCAATTTTCGTCATTTTTGCGATTTTTGCAAATTTCAGGAATTTCTTGAAATTTTTACAATTTTCCGGAATTTTTGCATTTTTGCAATTTTCAGAAATTTTTTGCGATTTTTGCAATTTTTAGGAATTTTTTGAAATTTTTACAATTTTCCGGAATTTTTGCATTTTTGCAATTTTCAGAAATTTTTTGCGATTTTTGCAATTTTTAGGAATTTTTTGTGATTTTTACAATTTTCCGGAATTTCTGCAATTTTCAGTAATTTTTGCAATTTTTGCAATTTTCAGAAATTTTTGCAATTCTTAAGAATTTTTGCAATTTTTGTCATTTTTGCGATTTTTGCAATTTTTAGGAATTTTTTGAAATTTTCAATATTTTCCGGAATTTTTGCAATTTTTACTATCTTCAGGAATTTTTGAAGCAGAAATGCTACAGAAAATGTGCAAATATACTGGGCATTCCAATTAAAAAAAGATGTTACCAGATCTGGTTACCCAACCTAAGATATGTTACTAGATCTAGTAACCTAACCTAGGATATGTTACCAGATCTAGTAACCTAACCTGAGATATGTTACTAGATCTAGTAACCTAACCTAGGATATGTTACCAGATCTAGTAACCCCACCTAAGATATGTTACCAGATCTAGTCACCTAACCTAAGATATGTTACCAGATCTAGTAACCTAACCTAAGATATGTTACTAGATCTAGTAACCCAACCTTAGATATGTTTACAATTTTGAGGAATTTTTGCGATTTTTGCAATTTTCAGGAATTTTTGCAATTTTCAGGCATTTTTGCGATTTTTGCTATTTTCAGGAATTTTGCAAATTTTGCTATTTTTGCAATTTTCAAGCATTTTCGCAATTTTCATAAATTTCCGCAATCTTCAGGAATTTTTGCAATTTTCAGGAATTTTTGCAGTTTTTGCAATTTTCAGGCATTTTTGCGATTTTCGCAATTTTCAGGAATTTCTTGAAATTTTTACAATTTTCTGGAATTTTTGCAAATTTCAGGAATTTCTTGAAATTTTTACAATTTTCCGGATTTTTGGATTTTTGCAATTTTCAGAAATTTTTTGCGATTTTTGCAATTTTTAGGAATTTTTTTTAATTTTTACAATTTTCCGGAATTTTTGCAATTTTTGCAATTTTCAGTAATTTTTGCGATTTTTGCAATTTTCAGAAATTTTTGCAATTCTTAGGAATTTTTGCAATTTTTGTCATTTTTGCGATTTCTGCAATTTTTAGGAATTTTCTGAAATTTTCAATATTTTCCGGAATTTTTGCAATTTTTACTATTTTCAGGAATTTTTGAAGCAGAAATGCTACAGAAAATATACAAATATACTGGGCATTCCAATTAAAAAAATTGATTAAGATGTTACCAGATCTGGTAACCCAACCTAAGATATGTTACCAGATCTAGTAACCTAATCTAAGATATATTACCAGATCTAGTAACCTAACCTAAGATATGTTACTAGATCTAGTAACCTAACCTAGGATATGTTACCAGATCTAGTAACCCAACCTAAGATATGTTACCAGATCTAGAAACCTAACCTAAGATATATTACCAGATCTAGTAACCTAACCTGAGATATGTTACTAGATCTAGTAACCTAACCTAGGATATGTTACCAGATCTAGTAACCCAACCTAAGATATGTTACCAGATCTAGTAACCTAACCTAAGATATGTTACTAGATCTAGTAACCTAACCTAGGATATGTTACCAGATCTAGTAACCCAACCTAAGATATGTTACCAGATCTAGTAACCCAACCTAAGATATGTTACCAGATCTAGTAACCTAACCTAAGATATGTTACCAGATCTAGTAACCTAACCTAAGATATGTTACTAGATCTAGTAACCTAACCTAGGATATGTTACCAGATCTAGTAACCCAACCTTAGATATGTTTACAATTTTGAGGAATTTTTGCGATTTTTGCAATTTTCAGGCATATTTGCGATTTTTGCTATTTGCAGCTATTTTTTCAAATTTTTACAATTTTCAGGAATTTTTGCAATTTTCAAACATTTTTGCAATTCTTAGGAATTTTTGCGATTTTTGTCATTTTTGCGATTTTTGCAATTTTTAGGAATTTTTTGAAATTTTCAATATTTTCCGGAATTTTTGCAATTTTTACTATTTTCAGGAATTTTTGAAGCAGAAATGCTTCAGAAAATATGCAAATATACTGGGCATTCCAATCAAAAAAAATCGATTAAGATGTTACCAGATCTGGTAACCTAACCTAAGATATGTTACTAGATCTAGTAACCTAACCTAGGATATGTTACCAGATCTAGTAACCCAACCTAAGATATGTTACCAGATCTAGTAACCTAACCTAAGATATGTTACTAGATCTAGTAACCTAACCTAGGATATGTTACCAGATCTAGTAACCCAACCTAAGATATGTTACCAGATCTAGTAACCCAACCTGAGATATGTTACCAGATCTAGTAACCTAACCTAAGATATGTTACCAGATCTAGTAACCTAACCTAAGATATGTTACTAGATCTAGTAACCCAACCTTAGATATGTTTACAATTTTGAGGAATTTTTGCGATTTTTGCAATTTTCAGGCATATTTGCGATTTTTGCTATTTGCAGCTATTTTTTCAAATTTTTACAATTTTCAGGAATTTTTGCAATTTTCAAAAATTTTTGCAATTCTTAGGAATTTTTGCGATTTTTGTCATTTTTGCGATTTTTGCAATTTTTAGTAATTTTTTGAAATTTTCAATATTTTCCGGAATTTTTGCAATTTTTACTATTTTCAGGAATTTTTGAAGCAGAAATGCTTCAGAAAATATGCAAATATACTGAGCATTCCAATCAAAAAAATTGATTAAGATGTTACCAGATCTGGTAACCTAACCTAAGATATGTTACTAGATCTAGTAACCTAACCTAGGATATGTTACCAGATCTAGTAACCCAACCTAAGATATGTTACCAGATCTAGTAACCTAACCTAAGATATGTTACTAGATCTAGTAACCTAACCTAGGATATGTTACCAGATCTAGTAACCCAACCTCAGATATGTTTACAATTTTGAGGAATTTTTGCGATTTTTGCAATTTTCAGGCATATTTGCGATTTTTGCTATTTGCAGCTATTTTTTCAAATTTTTACAATTTTCAGGAATTTTTGCAATTTTCAAAAATTTTTGCAATTCTTAGGAATTTTTTGAAATTTTTACTATTTTCAGTAATTTTTGCAATTTTTGCTATTTTCAGGAATTTTTGAAGCAGAAATGCTTCAGAAAATATGCAAATATACTGGGCATTCCAATCAAAAAAATTGATTAAGATGTTACCAGATCTGGTAACCTAACCTAAGATATGTTTCTAGATCTAGTAACCTAACCTAGGATATGTTACCAGATCTAGTAACCCAACCTAAGATATGTTACCAGATCTAGTAACCTAACCTAAGATATGTTACTAGATCTAGTAACCTAACCTAGGATATGTTACCAGATCTAGTAACTCAACCTAAGATATGTTACCAGATCTAGTAACCCAACCTAAGATATGTTACCAGATCTAGTAACCTAACCTAAGATATGTTACCAGATCTAGTAACCTAACCTAAGATATGTTACTAGATCTAGTAACCTAACCTAGGATATGTTACCAGATCTAGTAACCCAACCTTAGATATGTTTACAATTTTGAGGAATTTTTGCGATTCTTGCAATTTTCAGGCATATTTGCGATTTTTGCTATTTGCAGCTATTTTTTCAAATTTTTTAAAATTTTTACAATTTTCAGGAATTTCTGCAATTTTCAAAAATTTTTGCAATTCTTAGGAATTTTTTGAAATTTTTACTATTTTCAGTAATTTTTGCAATTTTTGCTATTTTCAGGAATTTTTGAAGCAGAAATGCTTCAGAAAATATGCAAATATACTGGGCATTCCAATCAAAAAAATTGATTAAGATGTTACCAGATCTGGTAACCTAACCTAAGATATGTTACTAGATCTAGTAACCTAACCTAGGATATGTTACCAGATCTAGTAACCCAACCTAAGATATGTTACCAGATCTAGTAACCTAACCTTAGATATGTTACTAGATCTAGTAACCTAACCTAGGATATGTTACCAGATCTAGTAACCCAACCTAAGATATGTTACCAGATCTAGTAACCCAACCTAAGATATGTTTCCAGATCTAGTAACCTAACCTAAGATATGTTACCAGATCTAGTAACCTAACCTAAGATATGTTACTAGATCTAGTAACCTAACCTAGGATATGTTACCAGATCTAGTAACCCAACCTTAGATATGTTTACAAATTTGAGGAATTTTTGCGATTTTTGCAATTTTCAGGCATATTTGCGATTTTTGCTATTTGCAACTATTTTTTCAAATTTTTACAATTTTCAGGAATTTTTGCAATTTTCAAAAATTTTTGCAATTCTTAGGAATTTTTTGAAATTTTTACTATTTTCAGTAATTTTTGCAATTTTTGCTATTTTCAGGAATTTTTGAAGCAGAAATGCTTCAGAAAATATGCAAATATACTGGGCATTCCAATCAAAAAAATTGATTAAGATGTTACCAGATCTGGTAACCTAACCTAAGATATGTTACTAGATCTAGTAACCTAACCTAGGATATGTTACCAGATCTAGTAACCCAACCTAAGATATGTTACCAGATCTAGTTACCTATACCTAAGATATGTTACTAGATCTAGTAACCTAACCTAGGATATGTTACCAGATCTAGTAACCTAACCTAAGATATGTTACCAGATCTAGTAACCTAACCTAAGATATGTTTACTAGATCTAGTAACCTAACCTAGGATATATAATAATAATAATAATAATAATCATTTATTATTTACCATTAACAAAAAATTAAATTCCTATGTGTTCAGGTCTAAACACTAATACGATAATAATGATATGGTAAATAAATGGTGCATTGTTAGGCCAAAGGCCGATTCTTCCACACTGCCCGATAAACTAAAAGAAATAAAGTGAGATAAATAAATAAGCCGCAAAGACCTCTAGAGAAATTAATAGTGATACAATATGAAATATTATGTCAAACTGACTACTGTTTATATCATCTTAGAAAACCAATGTGCCTGCCTTCCTATTGTGGAATACACAACAATAAAAAGAACGAGAGGAACAAAAAAAAAAACAAAGAATGGAAGAAATCATAATTATCAATCATTGTTGCTCAAGTAATTGTTTTTTGAGTTTGTATTTAAAGGTATTCACCGACGATGCATGATGAGGAATATCCAAAATATGTCCATATTGAGAAATTTGATAGGAAAAAGAACGTTTGAAAATTTGCTTGTTATGGAAAGGTATTCTAATATTATTTTTTCGTCTCAAGCTTAAATTATGTATATATATATATGTTATGTATATGTTACCAGATCTAGTAACCCAACCTTAGTTATGTTTACAATTTTTGAGGAATTTTTTGCGATTTTTGCAATTTTCAGGCATATTTGCGATTTTGGCTATTTGCAGCTATTTTTTCAAATTTTTTAAAATTTTTACAATTTTCAGGAATTTCTGCAATTTTCAAAAATTTTTGCAATTCTTAGGAATTTTTTGAAATTTTTTACTATTTTCAGTAATTTTTTGCAATTTTTGCTATTTTCAGGAATTTTTGAAGCAGAAATGCTCCAGAAAAATATGCAAATATACTGGGCATTCCAATCAAAAAAATTGATTAAGATGTTACCAGATCTGGTAACCTAACCTAAGATGTGTTACTAGATCTAGTAACCTAACCTAGGATATGTTACCAGATCTAGTATCCCAACCTAAGATATGTTACCAGATCTAGTAACCTAACCTTAGATATGTTACTAGATCTAGTAACCTAACCTAGGATATGTTACCAGATCTAGTAACCCAACCTAAGATATGTTACCAGATCTAGTAACCCAACCTAAGATATGTTTCCAGATCTAGTAACCTAACCTAAGATATGTTACCAGATCTAGTAACCTAACCTAAGATATGTTACTAGATCTAGTAACCTAACCTAGGATATGTTACCAGATCTAGTAACCCACCTTAGATATGTTTTACAATTTTGAGGAATTTTTGCGATTTTTGCAATTTTCAGGCATATTTGCGATTTTTGCTATTTGCAGCTATTTTTTCAAATTTTTACAATTTTCAGGAATTTCTGCAATTTTCAAACATTTTTGCAATTCTTAGGAATTTTTTGCGA
Source organism: Phaedon cochleariae (assembly GCA_918026855.4). Lineage (NCBI taxonomy): Eukaryota > Metazoa > Arthropoda > Insecta > Coleoptera > Chrysomelidae > Phaedon > Phaedon cochleariae. The sequence continues at coordinate 15,897,977 of OU896722.1, read as the reverse complement.
TTTTTGTCATTTTTGCGATTTTTGCAATTTTTAGGAATTTTTTGAAATTTTCAATATTTTCCGGAATTTTTGCAATTTTTACTATTTTCAGGAATTTTTGAAGCAGAAATGCTTCAGAAAATATGCAAATATACTGGGCATTCCAATCAAAAAAATCGATTAAGATGTTACCAGATCTGGTAACCTAACCTAAGATATGTTAACTAGATCTAGTGACCTAACCTAGGATATGTTACCAGATCTAGTAACCCAACCTAAGATTTGTTACCAGATCTAGTAACCTTACCTAAGATATGTTACTAGATCTAGTAACCTAACCTAGGATATGTTACCAGATCTAGTAACCCAACCTAAGATATGTTACCAGATCTAGTAACCCAACCTAAGATATGTTACCAGATCTAGTAACCTAACCTAAGATATGTTACCAGATCTAGTAACCCAACCTAAGATATGTTACTAGATCTAGTAACCTAACTAGGATATGTTACCAGATCTAGTAACCCAACCTTAGATATGTTTACATATTTTGAGGAATTTTTGCGATTTTTGCAATTTTCAGGCATATTTGCGATTTTTGCTATTTGCAGCTATTTTTTCAAATTTTTACAATTTTCAGGAATTTTTGCAATTTTCAAAAATTTTTGCAATCTTAGGAATTTTTGCGATTTTTGTCATTTTTGCGATTTTTGCAATTTTTAGTAATTTTTTGGAATTTTCAATATTTTCCGGAACTTTTGCAATTTTTACTATTTTCAGGAATTTTTGAAGCAGAAATGCTTCAGAAAATATGCAAATATACTGGGCATTCCAATCAAAAAAATTGATTAAGATGTTACCAGATCTGTTAACCTAACCTAAGATATGTTACTAGATCTAGTAACCTAACCTAGGATATGTTACCAGATCTAGTAACCCAACCTAAGATATGTTACCAGATCTAGTAACCTAACCTAAGATATGTTACTAGATCTAGTAACCTAACCTAGGATATGTTACCAGATCTAGTAACCCAACCTTAGATATGTTTACAATTTTGAGGAATTTTTTGCGATTTTTGCAATTTTCAGGCATATTTGCGATTTTTTGCTATTTGCAGCTATTTTTTCAAATTTTTACAATTTTCAGGAATTTTTGCAATTTTCAAAAATTTTTGCAATTCTTAGGAATTTTTTTGAAATTTTTACTATTTTCAGTAATTTTTTGCAATTTTTGCTATTTTCAGGAATTTTGAAGCAGAAATGCTTCAGAAAATATGCAAATATACTGGGCATTCCAATCAAAGAATTGATTAAGATGTTACCAGATCTGGTAACCTAACCTAAGATATGTCACTAGATCTAGTAACCTAACCTAGGATATGTTACCAGATCTAGTAACCCAACCTAAGATATGTTACCAGATCTAGTAACCTAACCTAAGATATGTTACTAGATCTAGTAACCCTAACCTAGGATTATGTTACCAGATCTAGTAACTCAACCTAAGATATGTTACCAGATCTAGTAACCCAAACCTAAGATATGTTACCAGATCTAGTAACCTAACCTAAGATATGTTACCAGATCTAGTAACCTAACCTAAGATATGTTACTAGATCTAGTAACCTAACCTAGGTATATGTTACCAGATCTAGTAACCCAACCTTAGATATGTTTACAATTTTGAGGAATTTTTGCGATTTTTGCAATTTTCAGGCATATTTGCGATTCTTGCTATTTGCAGCAATTTTTTCAAATTTTTTAAAATTTTTACAATTTTCAGGAATTTCTGCAATTTTCAAAAATTTTTGCAATTCTTAGGAATTTTTTGAAATTTTTACTATTTTCAGTAATTTTTGCAATTTTTGCTATTTTCAGGAATTTTTGAAGCAGAAATGCTTCAGAAAATATGCAAATATACTGGGCATTCCAATCAAAAAAATTGATTAAGATGTTACCAGATCTGGTAACCTAACCTAAGATATGTTACTAGATCTAGTAACCTAACCTAGGATATGTTACCAGATCTAGTAACCCAACCTAAGATATGTTACCAGATCTAGTAACCTAACCTTAGATATGTTACTAGATCTAGTAACCTAACCTAGGATATGTTACCAGATCTAGTAACCCAACCTAAGATATGTTACCAGATCTAGTAACCCAACCTAAGATATGTTACCAGATCTAGTAACCTAACCTAAGATATGTTACTAGATCTAGTAACCTAACCCTAGGATATGTTACCAGATCTAGTAACCCAACCTAAGATATGTTTCCAGATCTAGTAACCTAACCTAAGATATGTTACCAGATCTAGTAACCTAACCTAAGATATGTTACTAGATCTAGTAACCTAACCTAGGATATGTTACCAGATCTAGTAACCCAACCTTAGATATGTTTACAATTTTGAGGAATTTTAGCGATTTTTGCAATTTTCAGGCATATTTGCGATTTTTGCTATTTGCAGCTATTTTTTCAAATTTTTACAATTTCCAGGAATTTTTGCAATTTTCAAAAATTTTTGCAATTCTTAGGAATTTTTGCAATTTTTGTCATTTTTGCGATTTTTGCAATTTTTAGGAATTTTTTGAAATTTTTACTATTTTCCGGAATTTTTGCAATTTTTGCAATTTTCAGTAATTTTTGCAATTTTTGCTATTTTCAGGAATTTTTGAAGCAGAAATGCTTCAGAAAATATGCAAATATACTGGGCATTCCAATCCAAAAAATTGATTAAGATGTTACCAGATCGCACTGACCATGAAGGAAGACTGTGGTGAACATGAAACGACATTTATAGGCAAGCGAGGATACTTCGACAACATCAGTCTGCACACTGTATCTCTGTATTCTAATCTGCTATAGCTGTAGGCATGTCGGATGATAGAATGCAAAAGTACAGTGTGAACATGGTCGGAGTCGAAGTTTTTTGTTCTGCCTGTTGTGTGCGTTATCTCCGCTTCGATGTCGTCTCATAGGATTGTTGCGAATGATATGCTCCAAAGGTATCTATGTGGGATGTCAGGATACAGAGATACAGTGTTCAGACGGAATGTTTGCGATGTATCTCCACTTCCTGATGTTCTCGTAATATGTCCTTCGGAGTCGTCTTATATGTTCAGTGCGATCGTATCTGCTATAGCTATAGGCATGTCAGATGTTAGAATGCGGAGTAACAGTGTAAACATAGTCGGAGTCGAAGTTTATTGTTCTGCCTGTTGTGTGCGTTATACCCGCTTCGATGTCGTCTCATATGATCGTTGCGAACTGATATGCTTCGAAGGTATCCATGTGAGATGATAGAATACTTGATATACAGTGTGCAGACTGAAGTTTTCGGAGTATCTTCACTTGCCTATTGTTCTCGTTATGAGTCCTTCGAAGTCGTCTCATATGCTCAGTGCAGATCGTATCTGCTATAACTGTAGGCATGTCAGATGCTAGAAGCAAAGTAACAGTGTGAATAGAGTCGAAGTCGGAGTTTCTTGTTCTGCCTGTTGTGTGCGTTAAACCCAATTCGATGTCGTCTTATATGATCGTTGCGAACATAAAAGCTCCAGAGGTATCTATGTGATATAATAGAATACAGAAATACAGTGTGCAGACTGATGTTATCGAAGTATTTCCAATTGCCTATTGTTCTCGTTATATGTCCTTCGAAGTCGTCCTATATGGTCAGTGCGATCGTAACCATTATAACTTCAGGCATTCCAGTTGCTAGAACGCAAAGTAACAGTGTGAACATAGTCGAAGTCGAAGTTTCTTGTTCTGCCTGTTGTGTGCTTATACCAGCTTCGATGTCGTTTTCATATTATCGTTGCGAACGTATATGCTCCAGAGGTATCTATGTGAGATGATAGAATACAGAGATACAGTGTGCAGACTGATGTTGTCGGAGGATCCTTACTTGCCTATTGTTCTCGTTATATGTCCTTCGAAGTCGTCTGACATGGTCAGTGCGATCGTATCTGCTATAACTGTAGGCATGTGAGATGCTAGAACGCAAAGTAACAGTGTGAACATAGTCGAAGTCGAAGTTCATTGTCCTGCCTGTTGTGTGCGATATGCCCGATTCGATGTCCGTCTCATATGATCGTTGCGAACTACCAAGCTCCAAAGGTATCCATGTGAGATGATAGAATACAGTGATACAGTGTGCAGAACTGATGTTGTCGAAGTATCTTCTCTTGCCTATTGTTCTCGTTATATGTCTTGCGAAGTCGTCTTATATGGTTATTGCGATCGTATCTGCTATAGCTGTAGGCGTGTCAGACGCTAGAATACGGAGTGACAGTGTGAACATAGTCGGAGTCGAAGTTTATTGTTCTGCCTATTGTGTCCATTATACCCGCTTCGATGTCGTCTCTTATGATCGTTGCGAACATGTATGCCCCAAAGGTATCCATGTGAGATGATAGAATACAGAGAAACAGTGTGCAGACTGATGTCGAAGTATCTCCACTTCCCTATTGTTCCCGTTATATCTCCTTCGAAGTCGTCTACTTTGGTCAGTGCCATCGCATCTGCTAGAGCTGTAGGCATGTCAGATGCTAGAATGCAAAGGTACAGTGTAAACATATTCGAAGTCGAAGTTTCTTAATCTGCCTGTTGTGTGCGTCATCCCCGCTTCGATGTCGTCTTATAGGATTGTTGTGCAATGATATGCTCCAAAGGTAATCCATGTGGGATGATAGGATACAGAGATACAGTGTGCAGACGGATGTTGTCGATGTATCTTCACTTGCTTAATGTTCTCGTAATATGTCCTTTGGAGTCGTCTTATATGGTCAGTGCGATCGTATCTGCTATAGCTGTAGGCATGTCAGATGCTAGAATGCGGAGTTACAGTGTAAACATGGTCGGAGTCGAAGTTTCTTGTTCTGCCTATTGTGTGCGTTATACCCGCTTCGATGTCGTCTCATATGATCGTAGCGAACTGTTTATGCTTCAAAGGTATCCATGTGAGATGATAGAATACAGATATAAAGTGTGCAGACTGAAGTTTTCGAAGTATATTCACTCGCCTATTGTTCTCGTTATAAGTCCATCAAAGTCCTTCAAAGTCGTCTTTGGTTAGTCGTCTATGGTCAGTGCGATCGTATCTGCTATAACTGTAGGCATGTCAGATGCTAGAATGCGGAGTTACAGTGTAAACGTAGTTGAAGTCGAAGTTTCTTGTTCTACCTATAGTGTACGTTATCCGCGTTTCGATGTCGTCTTATAGGTTCGATGCGAACTGATATGCTTCGAAGGTATCCATGTGAGATGATAGAATACAGAGATACAGTGTGCAGACTGATGTTTTCGAAGTGAGTGACAAGTGTATGTTTTTCGCCCGAAATTCGATAGAAATCAAGACGATCAATGGAGAAGTCTCTTCACATTGTAACTCAAAATTGCCTCTTTTTGAGTCCCGATATTCATATTAGTAGTGTATCAGGGGCGGTCCTGCGACAGTTTGGTAAGCTGTCCATCAAGTTCTCAAGCTGTCACAGCCAATAGGGGGGTTTAGTTGTGGTTTGTGCAGACATTCCGAGGTGCAGAAGTGTCGATAATGGACCAGGAGGTGTTGTCACCGAAGATTTACCTTGTCACCTGTTTTTTTCTACCTGTCTTCCCTGTGTCACCTACTTAATTAATTGTTTTTTGCTCAAATCACCTGTTTTGCCTAATTTACTGGTTTCACCTTCTCAACGTGTCCCCCTGTATTAAATCTTTCACCTGTATCACCTGTTTCTTTCATTTCACCCTGTTTCACCTGTTCACACTGATCTTCCCCTCGGATATATTCTCCAAGTTAGTCCCTACTGAATATCCCTGTATAATCAGAGTTCCAATATCTTGCTAGCTGACCTAGAGGTCAACACTTTTATCATGTTTTGTTTGATATGAGTGCAATCATTAATATTATGTTTATCCAGCTTCACATTATATTTTTTCAATGTCATGCTGACAAAGTAGTCATGTGCAGATATTTTTACAAAATATTTGTTGATCCATCATCCTAGGATAGTATAAAAACTGTGATTTTATTATGCTTCAACATCAGGTGAATTGTGCAGTGGAAAAATGAAAATTGATTGGTAAGTGAGACTAATGATAACTCATAAAGATTGTGATTTGTTTATTGGTATAGGCTATGTGATTTTATCATCAGAATAGCTATTATTTGTTTGGGTTTATGATCATGAAATGAATCCGAAACAGTGGGATAGGTCAATATTTATTTATTAACTATAATACAACACGGTATATGATTTTTGTTGGGAGAACATACAACTACACTACGATATTTTTATTACATTAGTGAGAGGGTTGTACCTTACTAGACGATCATGTAATATAAGACAATAGGCAGAAGTGTTTGCAGGAATATTTTGATTTGTTTCAAACTCGAGGCAAATATCCACACTACCTGCCTTTAAAGTTTCGTTTTGTCGACTACAATCTATTACAATTAATGGTGCTATGTCATGAAATTTAGATAGTGTTAGACAAGGTTCACCAGAGTTTTTGTAGTGATATGACTCTTGAAATCGTGCATACATCTCATATATAACAGAAAATTGATATTTATTGAAATTTAGATTCAAATTCTCATAGGGATACACTTCAGAGTTCAGGTAAAGTTTCATATTGGCGAGATTACAGTGATCGAATTGACTCTTATTTTTTTGACTGTCATTTTCTCTGTTTGTTTGGAAACCAACAATAACAAATCTCGGTTTTTCCATTTGACTAGATGCTTTGACATTCCATGAGTGACGCATAGTTGATTGTAACATGGAAAATTCGTGGAGTTCTCAGGAACGCAAGGCTATCTCTAAATCTCCCCCCTTTTCAATATACCTGATTAACCGCAATTTCTCCACATCTGCCGTTTGAACGTGTGGAATGCGCCATAGAATTGCCTTGGGGGTTATCGTAGGATTGATGTCATTGCTACTTCTGATGAGAACAAGTTCTTGCCGAATATTCACCAGAATTTTCTTGAAATCTTCGCAGAATCCCAATAGATGTTTGAGTGGTAGACAAATGCTAAAGTTCCCTTGAAGATCAACAATTTCCGGATGACCAAGATGATTCCAACCAGCATTTATATATCTATTGCATTTATTATTTGTATAAGAAATGTAGCCCTTCATAGCTGATGTGATTCCAGGATTACGAACTCGATCCACAACGGACCCACCAATTTTATATCGGATTTAATCAAATAGAAAAGCAATACCATTGTTGATGAAGTTCAGTGTAGCACTCACTTTATCTCCACTGTCAGTAATTCTGCCTTCTAGATAAATGTGACTTCGTGATGGTAATGTGTGAATATCCTGCGTTTGAATCGGAACACGTATCTCGAATGACTTATTTAGGCTTGTATTGGCATATGGTGGATGAGAGTGCATTTCGCAATTCGTTATCGCATTGTGCATCATCACATGTTCACCAATATTCAGGATATTGAAACTCATGTTTGTTGTGTTTCACTTTTTCTTCCACAGGAACACCTTAGGAGAATGAGAAATCTTCTAAGACCAGAGTTGATGTCCAATTTTAGGTTATACCAAAATTCGTAAAAAGTCTTCGTTTTGTCTTTTATAATAATTTGAAACCGAGTGAAATGAGGAACTGTTGATTCTCAGGTGTTAACTGTTCGATGTCACCTTTCGGACTGATACTTTTGATTGATGGAGAACGCGTTTCCTGACCCATTGTTGATGATGACATTGGAATATTATAGCGAAACACCATATCCACTAGAGCTCTTTCAAGTGCAACCTGACTGTTATGACTTCCTTTTGGAAATTAATTAAGGTTTCAGTTTGATCTACTACTCTGAGAATTATTTCATCAATGTATTTGGAATTGATTGGTAGATAAATGACATTTGACACTTACTCCACTATTCGAAATCCACTAGGCACTGATGGATAGAACATGTGCAATGTGTGAACGGAAGAGTTATTATTATATGAATTTGTTGTTGAATTACATTCAACACACACTGAATTTACCTTGGAAATATCAATTGGAAAATCTGATATATGTTTTTTATTAGCTTCCAATTTCTTCTTGCTGAAACCTAACAGAGTTGCTATCGAGTAAGGTTTATCAAAGTGTATGAGTTTGTTGCATGTTATCTCATACCTCAGAGTATTACGATTAGCATTCAATTTGAGCTGAATCTCGGTAGTTTTCTCCTCTTCTTTTATAATAGTATTCGAAATTCGAGCTTTTTTCCCTCCTCCTCTCTATCTTTCTCATGCAATTCATCCAATTGCATCATAATATTCCGTTCAATGTCTTCAATTTCATAGGAACCTTCAGGAATAACCAATGTGTGTTTGCCAACATAGAATCTGTTATTTCTCCCATCAATATTGGGGATAGTGTTGTAGGTCACGAAGTCAATCAGACCTAAGACATGGGTTTTATCATCATCTAAAATGATAGGTGGATGGATTTCAGCTGATAATACAGAATCTCTGGCTGATAAGGTGAAAGTATATGAACACGTCATGATAGTGATAGAGTCATTGAAAGAATGAGATAAATTACGCTTATATTTTATTGAGAGAGAAATGTCAAACATAACTGACCGCAATTCACAGAATTGAAAGTTTGATATACAGTGTGATTATATAAAATATTACAAGGTCCATTGGAATTGAAGTAATCTAAAGTTTCCAGTGGTGGTCGCAGATTACCATAGCTATCAAGATAGACGATTTGTGATCCAATTTTTTTGTAGGCGGTCCAATGCGTCCCCGGTCCATCTTTTTTATTCAAGTTTATCACGCCACGTTCTTTCCTTCTGATTCTCTTGGGAAGATCATTCCTCATAAATACACCCCTAAAATGGGGAATGTTGAGTTCTTTAACGTACTTCAGAATATCCAAATTGGATAGTGGGAAATTGAGTGGTATCCTCTTACGAGATTCCCTATGTTTATTCATCCTCATCTTGTTGATATTAGGATAATACTAGGATGGTTATCTCAAAAAAAGTCCCAAACCAGTTTTATATGGTCTCAAATACATCCCTTTTCCCATTGCAATAGCTTCCATTGTTTTATTATGTCGTTGGTATTCTCCCAATTGATTTTTGCTGATCTGGCATCAGTGACAGCCTTAGCTACACCTGCAGCGCCACCTGTGATTGCCCCGAGAGCACTCAATCCCGCGAAAATCGGAATCAAGGGTAACAAGCCACCCCTCTTTGGAATTTTAACAATACGTGTTGGTTTTATGTTGAGTTTCTTCGTTGACCTTGGAGCAACCTTGACTGCATCACCTACAGTCTTAGGTTTTTGGGAGATGATATGCTTTTTATTTTGTCCGATTGCTTTGGCGAAGCATACCCCCGTTTTTATTAGTTTCTTCTTGATATTCCTCTTTTTATTATTCCTACGTTTAGTATTCCCTTTGGATCTCTTGCGAGCCATCTGAACTGTAGGATACTCTCTCGTATACTGACTTTTTCTTTTAATCCTTATGAAAATTAGGTGAATTTGAGTTTCTTATTTCCGAGATCGTTGCTATCTTCCTCTTCTATCTCTGTATCCAAACTTCTCTTTCTAGAATTTGTTGTTGTGATATCTAATGGTTCACTCATATCACTTGAATGAGTGTCCCCCTTATCATCTAATGTTCTCAATCTCCTTTTCGCCTTTACCCCTATAGATATTCTCAAATTTCAATCCATTCTTATGTTCGAGAAGATTGATCATAACATTGGTCTTACCGCAGTTTGAAGGACCTACAATAATACACCTCATTGTATGTGGAAACAATATTCCATGTTTTTTTAATTTCTCATTCCCCTCGAATATATTATCTTCGATATTCAGAGCCTTTTTTGTGGAACAACTTTTATTTCATGAATAAAAAATAGTTTATCTCCGATATTTAATGATCAGTTGCTTTCTGTATTTCACTGAATGAACACACACACACAAATGCCACGCTACTATTCAGGTGATGGGCTTTTGAAAACTGTCATAAATAAACTACCTTTCGAGTTACATATACCTGATGGATATAGATTCTGTGGTCCTGGGACAAAATTGGAAAAAAGACTCGCTCGAGGAGATGAAGGTATAAATGAATTAGATGAAGCTTGCAAGGAACATGATATAGCATATTCCAAAGAAAAAGATCTGAAACATCGTCATAAAGCAGATAGAATTCTGGCAGACAAGGCAATGGCTCAATTCAGATTGAAGAATAATTCCTATGGACAGAGATTAGCAGCTTTAGGCGTTGCTGGTGCTATGAAAGCTAAAGTGAAATTGGGAAAGGGAATAGGAAATCAAAAACAAAATCAAAAACGAAAATAACAAGCTGTCAACAAATGTCTGGTAGTTCTAAGAAGAACGAAGGTTATCTTAGAAAAATCTCTAGGAAATATTGAAAGCAGTATGCGAATCCTGAAGGAAGGAATTTCAACAAATAGAATTGTTAAACAAACTAAACGGATAGCACAACATAAAGAGATGAATAAAAAGAAGAAATCACAGAATGATGATGACGATAATGAAGGAAAGAAGGACTTGATGGATATTGATATTGCTGACGATTATCCCATGAATAAAAGATGTGCAAACAAGAGGAAATCGGATAACGATGATATCTCAGACACTATTCCTGATAAGAAGCCTGAAAATGTGGTCGGTGATATGATCAACCGTAGACAAGAGGTAAAGGCGAAAAGGAGATTGAGAACATTAGATGATAAGGGGGACACTCATTCAAGTGATATGAGTGAACCATTAGATATCTTGAAGACAACTAGAATAATTCCATTCTAGGATGAGATATGCCGAATTTCCCAATGTGTTGTTGTTGTTGTTGTGGTTTGTAGTTGGATGATTCTCTTTAGAAAATTTCAAATCTGCATACTTTGAAGCCCATAAATCTGCCTCTATTTTGAATCCTGAACTCACTGTCATACATGCTGCCAAATCCGATCTGATTTTGAGTAATTCAGTGTTACCATGATTTATGTGAACCTTCAATTCTTCCGTACAATTATGAATCTCAGAGTTGCACTTGACTAATTCTTCCTTTGTTCTATTCCATCCATTTTCACATTGATCACAATTATTTTTTACAGCAGTTCCAGACATTGATGTTGTTCTCCAACTCAGTTTTTTCAAAAAAGTTCTATGCCTGTCCGCCAATACTCCAGGGTATGCCATAAGACTTGAAGTGGGAAGAGTAAAAATTTCCTATAATATATTCAAGCAGGTTTTGAATTGGCTCATCAAATTACTTGAAATGAAAGATGATCGTCTCCCCAGACTATGTTTTGAAAGGCTTCTCAACCTCAAAAATACTACAGACATAAGATACAATTGGACCCAGCAAGTCCTCCAACATCTTGAATTTGCAAACTTTCAACTACCTTTGTCCGAAATCACTGGCAGAATACTCCGTCAAAATAAAAAGACATTACTTTCCAGATATTTGACTCACCTACAAAATGAAGACCGTTCTCTGCTTACCCGCTCGACATTTTTGTCCCTCAACCAATATCTTACTTCTTCTCATGAAACTCAAAGTTACTTACATATGAAGGTTTCACTGCAAGTTATTGGATCAATTTCACAACTCAGGTTAAGTAGTGACTATACTATAAAATTCTCATATCGTGGCTCAACATATCGCATAAACCCAAAGGAAATATGTTCAGTGTGCAACAAGAATGAGTTCGAAACTATACAGCACATTATGTTCGACTGTCCTATTTACACTGCTATGAGGCCCCAAAATACTCCATTTTTGAAAACCATGAACAACTTGGCCGACACTCTCAACAATATCACGCCTTCTTCTGCTAAATCCATATCTGCCCATTTATGTAACATTGTGAAACTCCGCTCATTCATTATGAATGAGTGAAGTACTAATGTTCATATTTCCCTTCCTACAAGATAATTCAATCATTATAATATTGTTTCCCTTGTCTTAGTCATACCTACTTGCTACTGTTACTACTACTTCTTACTTTTGCTCTGTTTTCAAATATATTATTCGCTGAATTGTTAATTGTTGTCCAGTTATATATCAAGTAGGTCGTTCATCAAGGTTGGCCTTATCTAGTTTTGGATAGATACGTTAGTACTCTGCTTTTAAGAACACAAACTATGTACAATGCACATCTTCAAATAGGTTGCTTATTTCTTACTTATAAAATACCGGACGTAAATTTTGTACTTATATAGGTATACAATTACAAGTATAGGAATTTGATATAACTGTGTAAACTCCTTGTTTATAAAACTGTAAGTTTTTAGAAAACAATAAATGGATTGATTGATTGATTGACTATTGTTGAGACCATTTAATCTACTAGTATCCATATGCTCAGAATACAATTTAATTCCAGGATATTTTTTCAAGAGATTGTTGTAGGTTATCTGTAGAGATGACATATTGGGCATCTCATGGTGTATATACTCCCATTTTGCGGTTGATATTCAGAGTACAACTTTCCAGTTGATATTTCAGTGTGCGATTGGTTCATTTGCCTGCATTGTGCATAATGTTTTTCCAAGTTCTCCTAGTATTTAAAGTGATTCAAACATCGATCACATAGCCACTTTTTATGTGACGAATTCCTAATTGTCTGTTAAGTAACTTGTTCAAATCAGTGATATAAGCAAAGTGGAACGATTTATTATGCAACGTACGTTCAGAAGGCTCCTTCTCCTCCTCCTCATCATCATCATCATCATAATCATCATCTCCATCTCGATCATCAAGTTCATTACATGATGGTACCATAAGTAGATTGACCCTTTTATCATAATTTGTGCTACTCAAACATATTGGTAATACTTCAACTTTCCTTCTTTTTTCTCCACTCATAGTGAACACGTTAACAAAAATATCATTCATTATTTCAAATTTTCTAATGTCTTTCAATTCAATAGGGAATTTGATACCATCATATTCCAAAACTTGACTGAAATGTGGATAAGATGATGTTCTATTAACATTTTTCCCTGGGCCTGCTGGATGTAGAGCACACACAATAGACCACAAAAAGCAATAGGGGTCCTTATTCTTTATATTGATGACACCTTTGCTGTGTTTGATAGCAATAGGTAAATCTACGTAAGAAGAAGAAATACCAACGTTTATGGGAAGATAGTGATTAATGTTCACCTTTAATTGAATAATTTGATATAGTGCCCAACCACTATCTCTCTCCTGAAATTCTTCCAGTGCAGTTGAAATCTTATTTTTAATATTATCATTGAACCACGACTTCAAATTTGTATTATTATCGATAATCTGATTTTTTGTGTTGAAATGCTTAATATCAGTTTCGAGAGTTTTAGGTTTAACGAAATTTCCTGAAAATGTAGCATTCACTTTCAAAAGAGACTTCTGTAATTCAGACTTGATTTTGAGTGAGAAGCATCGAAAACATTTTTCCAGAAAAGTTTTTGGATCTTTGGTATTTTTATTAATAATAGCACCAGTTCGAATTCTTTTATTGAAACATGAATCGATATCTTTCCACACTAAATGACGTTTTTGATGTTTTGTTTTATCTTTGAGTGTTATCAATTCTTCTTTATGGTATTTCAAGATAGCTGAACCAGTTTCTAATTTTGAAAAATTTTTCACGCAGCTTGATTTTTTTCTTATGCATTTATTCACTGAATGAATCGTTTTTTGAACGAATTTTATCCATTTACAATACTCTTTTTCCGTTTTTATTAGAGGATAAATTTGATCAATTTTCTTAATAAATTGACTGACTAAATGATCCATCGAGCTCATTTTCACTTACTCTGATAATAGACGATATGTGATGGTGGAATGCGTTGAACTGGAGATCGTTGACAGGAATCAGAGGTAATTCAACAGGAGCAACTTGAGCTGGATGCAATACAAAATAGACAACAGCGAATGTTGCAGAATTTATAACATCGGCCTGACGTCAATGAAGTATCATTACCCAGCTGACCTCTTTGAAAGACCTCTAGAGTTATCAACGATAAGAATTTTTGTTTCGATAGCAACTGAAAAAATGCGCACATGTGCACGAGGGGAATTTTATTCGACTTTGAGTGTTTACAAAAAACATGTTAACATTTTGAAATTTCTACAGTTATCGAGGATGATAAGAATTCCGTATAACAAGTCGATATCATACTTTTTGGGAAAAAATGCACACTTGGATGATAAGAATTCCATCTCGATACCAACGATGAGGAAAACAAGTCGATATCATACTTTTTGGAAAAAATGCACACATGTGTAGTGATTAAAATTTGATACTTTGAATCAACTTGGAGATTATAAAATGTTCCATATCAATTTAGGGAGCTCAAAATGAGTATAAATACTACCATGTTTTCTGATTTCACTACCACAACCAAGAAGCAGTTCTTCGTGAAACAACATGGCAGGCATCCCAACAACATTAATAGTCAACTTTGAAAATAAAAAATTGTTGCCAATCGACATGGCAATGGTTGTGATGAAACAATTGTTCAAGTAAGTTTATCATTATTATTATTATCATTGTCATATCATTTTCTTCATATCATATTTCCATATTCGATCACAAGTTTTATCAATATGAGGATAAAAAAATGCATTTCATTTTCCAGATACGGTGTGAAGGACATCGTGAAAAAATCAGAGGACTGTATTCTGATATATCTGAAATACAGTCCGAAGATGATAACTTTACAGAAAAAATTTGGGAACCTGCCTATAAAGTGGACCAGGGCGCTTGCGGAGTCGGAGCAAGAGCTTATGCTTTTGCAGAAGGCCGTCAAGAGGTTCAACTTCGCGGCGGCCATCGAAGACGATGCAGCGCCGTCACCATCACCACCACCACAGAAAAAGATCAGGCAGGCACCAACTTCCAGCCAAACACCACCACCACCACCACTACCCGAGGAGGAAGATTCGCAAGTATACGAATTTCCTGATGCTGCCTATGGAGGTGAAACGCAACATCAGGCTGAATAACGATTTCTTGCAGGGTAGTGGTCGGCAACAAGAACAACAACAACAACAACAACAGGAAGAAGGAATTGGGACCATCAGCATGGAGAGGAATGATGATGGACACATGACAGTGGTGTATACTACTAGTAGTGGAGAGGAAAGATGTAGGAACTTGAATGAAATTCTTGATTTTGGAACATTCTCATGCCCCAGATGTAATGAAATGTTTTGTTTTTGCCCAATTTCGTTAAAACTACATCAGATGTTAGACAACTATGAGTTGAAACAAAATTTATTCTGTAGTGAGGTCATTCATTAAGTTTTTGTTTCTACTCATTGTTTTTAAATACATGATATAGTTAATCGAAATTATAGATACTTTTCCATTGTTGTTGTTGTTGTTGTTTTTATTGTTGTTGTTGTCGTTGTGTTGTATAATAGTTTTATGAATAATAATCAATATATGAGTTGTCGTCGTTTGATAGTTTTGTAAATAATAAGTAATATATGAATAAAAATAATAAAAATCTTGAATATAATCATTTATTAGATTCTAAATAAACACATCATCGTTTACAATGAAGGTACCAGTACCATAATAAATATACATTCTCTAAAGCACAATTAGAATTATTATATAAATGTTGGTTGCAATGATTCGATTTTAAGAATAACTTCAAGTCCTCAATTGCAGGACATGCTAGTTCATGTAAATCGATGATATTGTTCATTCTTAGCAGTCTCTCCAACCATATCTTCTTTTCCAACCGCTTGACCAGAATTTCATCTCCTTCGTAACAGCCAGTGCATTTCTTGATGAATTCAGTTATTTGTTCATACTGTATTGTGGTTGTAGATGATTCCTTATGGCTCCATTCCAATCCATGCAAGTGTTTAGTGGACCATTCCATATGTTTGAGAACAGTTGAATTGTAATGTGACATGTCGATGGGTAAAGTGATGAATCTATGTTGCCACACACCATTGTCCACATTCAGAATCGCAATTTCTCTACACAAAAACTTGTCTTTTCCATACTGGAAACCTTGTACATGAATTATGAACATTTTTTTTTCGAAGTGAGCACCTACTACATTTGTTAGAGGGCAGTCAACGAGAAAATGATGAAAATCATCAGCGTGATGAACCCTTTATATAGTCTTCCTTGCGCAACATTACGCAACATTATTTTCGTCTATCCAGCTGTTATGTTTGTTATTAAATCCAAGCCATTTGACGAACACCTGTCCATTCTTCCTCTTCAATACCCTTTCGACAAGATACACGTCTGGATATCTTACTTTTTGCAATTGCTTGTTATAGAACCCCCCTAGAATATCCTTGTTAGAATCATCTTTCAATAAGTAGGTAACTGGGTTTGTCAATTGAATTTTTCTTATACGGAAAATCTCAGTAGACCAATTTGGGTTATATTTTTTATCGAAAACTCCACGAATTTTGGATATACGTACATAACCACCAATTTTGAATTTACGTTTCGAACCCACTATTTTGAGCCGGTTATATGCGGTTTGTAGTAGCATTTTTTCATTCCTTCTTGACACGTCAGAGGGTTTCATTTTTATAGTCCTGTGTACTGTGTTGTTATATTTTCCAACAATTTTCTTCAGTAATTCTACCCATTTGTAGTTCCCCTGTAAACTGAATCCTTTCCACATCATATTTTTCAATGTCCGGTTGACTCGTTCTACAATAGATGCCTTTTTCTCGCTGAACGTGTTGTAATGATGCACACCATATTTCTTCATGAGATTTTTGAATTCCTTATTGAAAAATTCAGTGCCTTTATCTGTTTGTAGATTGTGAGGACACTGCTCTTCGAGAATGATTTCCATGGCATTACTCACTTCTATACTCGATTTATTCCTCAAAGGAATAGCCCAAACGAATTTCGAGAAGCAATTTATCACAACCAATATATATTTGTAACCCTGGTTCTCACGAGCATATGGTATCATTTCCACCAAATCGGCTTGAAAAAGATCATCGAGGCCTTTGATGATGACTTTACGTCTTTCGAAATTGATTCTTGCTGGTTTGTGGATCTCTTCAACCACTTGTTTTTTAGCGATTGTTGTCATTCTCTCTTCATGCAATGATATGAGCTTCACGCAACTCCTCAACGATAGAGTTCATTTCATTGGTATG